>CM028244.1:4111434-4289590 GCA_016432835.1 Brassica nigra
TAAAGATATGAAATTTACTAAACTAAATGTTAAAAATTATAATGATTCCTATATTTCATGAAAGAGAGTTTAGAATACGTTAATTCAAATGTAGAATGTGTTTTTAATTTTAAAACAAAAGTAAAGAGTATAAACTTCAGTATATAGAGCATTTACCAAAACTCAATATTTTAGAAGGGTTAACCCACGGATTTTGAAAAAAATTCAAAAATATGAAAATCTGGTTTTAATGTATAGTTTCATCGAGCACTGACATAAGATGATGGTCAAAGAGGTTTGAACCTTTGTTGCCTCCATTTCTCTAGAAAATGAAGATTTTATAATGGTAATTCCACTAATTTAGGCAAGATATGAAATTTTACTAAACTAAATGTTAAAAATTATAATGATTCCTATATTTCATGAAAGAGAGTTTAGAATACGTTAATTCAAATGTAGAATGTGTTTTTAAATTTTAAAACAAAAGTAAAGAGTATAAACTTCAGATATAGAGCATTTACCTAAAACTCAATATTTTAGAAGGGTTAACCCACGGATTTTGAAAAAAATCAAAATATGAAAATCTGGTTTTAATGTATAGTTTCATCGAGCACTGACATAAGATGATGGTCAAAGAGGTTTGAACCTTTGTTGCCTCCATTTCTCTAGAAAATGAAGATTTTATAATGGTAATTCCACTAATTTAGGCAAGATATGAAATTTTACTAAACTAAATGTTAAAAAATTATAATGATTCCTATATTTCATGAAAGAGAGTTTAGAATACGTTAATTCAAATGTAGAATGTTTTTAAATTTTAAAACAAAAGTAAAGAGTATAAACTTCAGTATATAGAGCATTTAAAAAACTCAATATTTTAGAAGGGTTAACCCACGGATTTTGAAAAAAATTCAAAAATATGAAAATCTGGTTTTAATGTATAGTTTCATCGAGCACTGACATAAGATGATGGTCAAAGAGGTTTGAACCTTTGTTGCCTCCATTTTCTAGAAAATGAAGATTTTATAATGGTAATTCCACTAATTTAGGCAGATATGAAATTTTACTAAACTAAATGTTAAAAAATTATAATGATTCCTATATTTCATGAAAGAGAGTTTAGAATACGTTAATTCAAATGTAGAATGTGTTTTAAATTTTAAAACAAAAGTAAAGAGTATAAACTTCAGTATATAGAGCATTTACCTAAAACTCAATATTTTTAAGGGTTAACCCACGGATTTTGAAAAAAATTCAAAAATATGAAAATCTGGTTTTAATGTATAGTTTCATCGAGCACTGACATAAGATGATGGTCAAAGAGGTTTGAACCTTTGTTGCCTCCATTTCTCTAGAAAATGAAGATTTTATAATGGTAATTCCACTAATTTAGGCAAGATATGAAATTTTACTAAACTAAATGTTAAAAATTATAATGATTCCTATATTTCATGAAAGAGAGTTTAGAATACGTTAATTCAAATGTAGAATGTGTTTTTAAATTTTAAAACAAAAGTAAAGAGTATAAACTTCAGTATATAGAGCATTTACCGAAAACTCAATATTTTAGAAGGGTTAACCCACGGATTTTGAAAAAAATTCAAAAATATGAAAATCTGGTTTTAATGTATAGTTTCATCGAGCACTGACATAAGATGATGGTCAAAGAGGTTTGGAACCTTTGTTGCCTCCATTTCTCTAGAAAATGAAGATTTTATAAAGGTAATTCCTCTAATTTAGGCAGTATATGAAATTTTACTAAACAAAATGTTAAAAAATTATAATGATTCCTATATTTCATGAAAGAGAGTTTAGAATACGTTAATTCAAATGTAGAATGTGTTTTTAAATTTTAAAACAAAAGTAAAGAGTATAAACATCAGTATATAGAGCATTTACCCAAACTCAATATTTTAGAAGGGGTGTTAACCCACAGATTTTGAAAAAAAATCAAAAAAATGAAAATCTGGTTTTAATGTATAGTTTCATCGAGCACTGACATAAGATGATGGTCAAAGAGGTTTGAAACCTTTGTTGCCTCCATTTCTCTAGAAAATGAAGATTTTATAATGGTAATTCCACTAATTTAGGCAGTATATGAAATTTTACTAAACTAAATGTTAAAAAATTATAATGATTCCTATATTTCATGAAAGAGAGTTTAGAATACGTTAATTCAAATGTAGAATGTGTTTTTAAATTTTAAAACAAAAGTAAAGAGTATAAACTTCAGTATATAGAGCATTTACCGAAAACTCAATATTTTAGAAGGGGTTAACCCACAGATTTTGAAAAAATTCAAAAAAATGAAAATCTGGTTTTAATGTATAGTTTCATCGAGCACTGACATAAGATGATGGTCAAAGAGGTTTGAACCTTTGTTGCCTCCATTTCTCTAGAAAATGAAGATTTTATAATGGTAATTCCACTAATTTAGGCAAGATATGAAATTTTACTAAACTAAATGTTAAAAATTATAATGATTCCTATATTTCATGAAAGAGAGTTTAGAATACGTTAATTCAAATGTAGAATGTGTTTTAAATTTTAAAACAAAAGTAAAGAGTATAAACTTCAGTATATAGAGCATTTACCAAAACTCAATATTTTGAAGGGTTAACCCACGGATTTTGAAAAAATTCAAAAATATGAAAATCTGGTTTTAATGTATAGTTTCATCGAGCACTGACATAAGATGATGGTCAAAGAGGTTTGAACCTTTGTTGCCTCCATTTTCTAGAAAATGAAGATTTTATAATGGTAATTCCACTAATTTAGGCAAGATATGAAATTTTACTAAACTAAATGTTAAAAATTATAATGATTCCTATATTTCATGAAAGAGAGTTTAGAATACGTTAATTCAAATGTAGAATGTGTTTTTAAATTTTAAAACAAAAGTAAAGAGTATAAACTTCAGTATATAGAGCATTTACCAAAACTCAATATTTTGAAGGGTTAACCCAATGGATTTTGAAAAAATTCAAAAATATGAAAATCTGGTTTTAATGTATAGTTTCATCGAGCACTGACATAAGATGATGGTCAAAGAGGTTTGGAACCTTTGTTGCCTCCATTTCTCTAGAAAATGAAGATTTTATAATGGTAATTCCACTAATTTAGGCAAGATATGAAATTTTACTAAACTAAATGTTAAAAATTATAATGATTCCTATATTTCATGAAAGAGAGTTTAGAATACGTTAATTCAAATGTAGAATGTGTTTTAAATTTTAAAACAAAAGTAAAGAGTATAAACTTCAGTATATAGAGCATTTACCTAAAACTCAATATTTTAAGGGTTAACCCACGGATTTTGAAAAAAATCAAAAATATGAAAATCTGGTTTTAATGTATAGTTTCATCGAGCACTGACATAAGATGATGGTCAAAGAGGTTTGGAACCTTTGTTGCCTCCATTTCTCTAGAAAATGAAGATTTTATAATGGTAATTCCACTAATTTAGGCAAGATATGAAATTTTACTAAACTAAATGTTAAAAAATTATAATGATTCCTATATTTCATGAAAGAGAGTTTAGAATACGTTAATTCAAATGTAGAATGTGTTTTAAATTTTAAAACAAAAGTAAAGAGTATAAACTTCAGTATATAGAGCATTTACCTAAAACTCAATATTTTAGAAGGGTTAACCCATGGATTTTGAAAAAATTCAAAAATATGAAAATCTGGTTTTAATGTATAGTTTCATCGAGCACTGACATAAGATGATGGTCAAAGAGGTTTGGAACCTTTGTTGCCTCCATTTCTCAAGAAAATGAAGATTTTATAATGGTAATTCCACTAATTTAGCAAGATATGAAATTTTACTAAACTAAATGTTAAAAAATTATAATGATTCCTATATTTCATGAAAGAGAGTTTAGAATACGTTAATTCAAATGTAGAATGTGTTTTAAAATTTTAAAACAAAAGTAAAGAGTATAAACTTCAGTATATAGCATTTACCGAAAACTCAATATTTTAGAAGGGATTAACCCACGGATTTTGAAAAAAATTGAAAAATATGAAAATCTGGTTTTAATGTATAGTTTCATCGAGCACTGACATAAGATGATGGTCAAAGAGGTTTGAACCTTTGTTGCCTCCATTTCTCTAGAAAATGAAGATTTTATAATGGTAATTCCACTAATTTAGGCAAGATATGAAATTTTACTAAACTAAATGTTAAAAATTATAATGATTCCTATATTTCATGAAAGAGAGTTTAGAATACGTTAATTCAAATGTAGAATGTGTTTTAAAATTTTAAAACAAAAGTAAAGAGTATAAACTTCAGTATATAGAGCATTTACCAAAACTCAATATTTTAGGGGTTAACCCACGGATTTTGAAAAAAATTCAAAAATATGAAAATCTGGTTTTAATGTATAGTTTCATCGAGCACTGACATAAGATGATGGTCAAAGAGGTTTGAACCTTTGTTGCCTCCATTTCTCTAGAAAATGAAGATTTTATAATGGTAATTCCACTAATTTAGGCAAGATATGAAATTTTACTAAACTAAATGTTAAAAAATTATAATGATTCCTATATTTCATGAAAGAGAGTTTAGAATACGTTAATTCAAATGTAGAATGTGTTTTAAATTTTAAAACAAAAGTAAAGAGTATAAACTTCAGTATATAGAGCATTTACTAAAACTCAATATTTTAGAAGGGGTAACCCACGGATTTTGAAAAAAATCAAAAATAAGAAAATCTGGTTTTAATGTATAGTTTCATCGAGCACTGACATAAGATGATGGTCAAAGAGGTTTGGAACCTTTGTTGCCTCCATTTCTCTAGAAAATGAAGATTTTATAATGGTAATTCCACTAATTTAGGCAGATATGAAATTTTACTAAACTAAATGTTAAAAATTATAATGATTCCTATATTTCATGAAAGAGAGTTTAGAATACGTTAATTCAAATGTAGAATGTGTTTTAAATTTTAAAACAAAAGTAAAGAGTATAAACTTCAGATATAGAGCATTTACTAAAACTCAATATTTTGAAGGGTTAACCCACAGATTTTGAAAAAAATCAAAAATATGAAAATCTGGTTTTAATGTATAGTTTCATCGAGCACTGACATAAGATGATGGTCAAAGAGGTTTGGAACCTTTGTTGCCTCCATTTCTCTAGAAAATGAAGATTTTATAATGGTAATTCCACTAATTTAGGCAGATATGAAATTTTACTAAACTAAATGTTAAAAATTATAATGATTCCTATATTTCATGAAAGAGAGTTTAGAATACGTTAATTCAAATGTAGAATGTGTTTTAAATTTTAAAACAAAAGTAAAGAGTATAAACTTCAGTATATAGAGCATTTACCTAAAACTCAATATTTTAGAAGGGTTAACCCACGGATTTTGAAAAAATTCAAAAATGAAAATCTGGTTTTAATGTATAGTTTCATCGAGCACTGACATAAGATGATGGTCAAAGAGGTTTGAACCTTTGTTGCCTCCATTTCTCTAGAAAATGAAGATTTTATAATGGTAATTCCACTAATTTAGGCAAGATATGAAATTTTACTAAACTAAATGTTAAAAATTATAATGATTCCTATATTTCATGAAAGAGAGTTTAGAATACGTTAATTCAAATGTAGAATGTGTTTTAAATTTTAAAACAAAAGTAAAGAGTATAAACTTCAGTATATAGAGCATTTACCGAAAACTCAATATTTTAGAAGGGTTAACCCACGGATTTTGAAAAAAATTCAAAAATATGAAAATCTGGTTTTAATGTATAGTTTCATCGAGCACTGACATAAGATGATGGTCAAAGAGGTTTGGAACCTTTGTTGCCTCCATTTCTCTAGAAAATGAAGATTTTATAATGGTAATTCCACTAATTTAGGCAAGATATGAAATTTTACTAAACTAAATGTTAAAAAATTATAATGATTCCTATATTTCATGAAAGAGAGTTTAGAATACGTTAATTCAAATGTAGAATGTGTTTTAAATTTTAAAACAAAAGTAAAGAGTATAAACTTCAGTATATAGAGCATTTACTGAAAACTCAATATTTTAGAAGGGGTAACCCACGGATTTTGAAAAAAATTCAAAAATATGAAAATCTGGTTTTAATGTATAGTTTCATCGAGCACTGACATAAGATGATGGTCAAAGAGGTTTGGAACCTTTGTTGCCTCCATTTCTCTAGAAAATGAAGATTTTATAATGGTAATTCCACTAATTTAGGCAGATATGAAATTTTACTAAACTAAATGTTAAAAATTATAATGATTCCTATATTTCATGAAAGAGAGTTTAGAATACGTTAATTCAAATGTAGAATGTGTTTTAAATTTTAAAACAAAAGTAAAGAGTATAAACTTCAGTATATAGAGCATTTACTAAAACTCAATATTTTAGAAGGGTTAACCCACGGATTTTGAAAAAATTCAAAAATATGAAAATCTGGTTTTAATGTATAGTTTCATCGAGCACTGACATAAGATGATGGTCAAAGAGGTTTGGAACCTTTGTTGCCTCCATTTCTCTAGAAAATGAAGATTTTATAATGGTAATTCCACTAATTTAGGCAGATATGAAATTTTACTAAACTAAATGTTAAAAATTATAATGATTCCTATATTTCATGAAAGAGAGTTTAGAATACGTTAATTCAAATGTAGAATGTGTTTTAAATTTTAAAACAAAAGTAAAGAGTATAAACTTCAGTATATAGAGCATTTACTAAAACTCAATATTTTAGAAGGGTTAACCCGGATTTTGAAAAAAATTCAAAAATATGAAAATCTGGTTTTAATGTATAGTTTCATCGAGCACTGACATAAGATGATGGTCAAAGAGGTTTGGAACCTTTGTTGCCTCCATTTCTCTAGAAAATGAAGATTTTATAATGGTAATTCCACTAATTTAGGCAATATATGAAATTTTACTAAACTAAATGTTAAAAAATTATAATGATTCCTATATTTCATGAAAGAGAGTTTAGAATACGTTAATTCAAGTGTAGAATGTGTTTTTAATTTTAAAACAAAAGTAAAGAGTATAAACTTCAGTATATAGAGCATTTACCAAAACTCAATATTTTAGAAGGGTTAACCCACATTTTGAAAAAATTCAAAATATGAAAATCTGGTTTTAATGTATAGTTTCATCGAGCACTGACATAAGATGATGGTCAAAGAGGTTTGGAACCTTTGTTGCCTCCATTTCTCTAGAAAATGAAGATTTTATAATGGTAATTCCACTAATTTAGGCAGATATGAAATTTTACTAAACTAAATGTTAAAAATTATAATGATTCCTATATTTCATGAAAGAGAGTTTAGAATACGTTAATTCAAATGTAGAATGTGTTTTAAATTTTAAAACAAAAGTAAAGAGTATAAACTTCAGTATATAGAGCATTTACAAAACTCAATATTTTAGAAGGGTTAACCCACGGATTTTGAAAAAAATCAAAAAAATGAAAATCTGGTTTTAATGTATAGTTTCATCGAGCACTGACATAAGATGATGGTCAAAGAGGTTTGGAACCTTTGTTGCCTCCATTTCTCTAGAAAATGAAGATTTTATAATGGTAATTCCACTAATTTAAGATATGAAATTTTACTAAACTAAATGTTAAAAATTATAATGATTCCTATATTTCATGAAAGAGAGTTTAGAATACGTTAATTCAAATGTAGAATGTGTTTTTAAATTTTAAAACAAAAGTAAAGAGTATAAACTTCAGTATATAGAGCATTTACTGAAAACTCAATATTTTAGAAGGGGTTAACCCACGGATTTTGAAAAAAATTCAAAAAATGAAAATCTGGTTTTAATGTATAGTTTCATCGAGCACTGACATAAGATGATGGTCAAAGAGGTTTGGAACCTTTGTTGCCTCCATTTCTCTAGAAAATGAAGATTTTATAATGGTAATTCCACTAATTTAGGCAGATATGAAATTTTACTAAACTAAATGTTAAAAATTATAATGATTCCTATATTTCATGAAAGAGAGTTTAGAATACGTTAATTCAAATGTAGAATGTGTTTTAAATTTTAAAACAAAAGTAAAGAGTATAAACTTCAGTATATAGAGCATTTACCGAAAACTCAATATTTTAGAAGGGTTAACCCACGGATTTTGAAAAAAATCAAAAATGAAAATCTGGTTTTAATGTATAGTTTCATCGAGCACTGACATAAGATGATGGTCAAAGAGGTTTGGAACCTTTGTTGCCTCCATTTCTCTAGAAAATGAAGATTTTATAATGGTAATTCCACTAATTTAGGCAGTATATGAAATTTTACTAAACTAAATGTTAAAAAATTATAATGATTCCTATATTTCATGAAAGAGAGTTTAGAATACGTTAATTCAAATGTAGAATGTGTTTTTAAATTTTAAAACAAAAGTAAAGAGTATAAACTTCAGTATATAGAGCATTTACGAAAACTCAATATTTTAGAAGGGGTTAACCCACGGATTTTGAAAAAATTCAAAAATATGAAAATCTGGTTTTAATGTATAGTTTCATCGAGCACTGACATAAGATGATGGTCAAAGAGGTTTGAACCTTTGTTGCCTCCATTTCTCTAGAAAATGAAGATTTTATAATGGTAATTCCACTAATTTAGGCAGATATGAAATTTTACTAAACTAAATGTTAAAAATTATAATGATTCCTATATTTCATGAAAGAGAGTTTAGAATACGTTAATTCAAGTGTAGAATGTGTTTTAAATTTTAAAACAAAAGTAAAGAGTATAAACTTCAGTATATAGAGCATTTACGAAAACTCAATATTTTAGAAGGGTTAACCCACAGATTTTGAAAAAAATTCAAAATATGAAAATCCGGTTTTAATGTATAGTTTCATCGAGCACTGACATAAGATGATGGTCAAAGAGGTTTGGAACCTTTGTTGCCTCCATTTCTCTAGAAAATGAAGATTTATAATGGTAATTCCACTAATTTAGGCATATATGAAATTTTACTAAACTAAATGTTAAAAATTATAATGATTCCTATATTTCATGAAAGAGAGTTTAGAATACGTTAATTCAAGTGTAGAATGTGTTTTAAATTTTAAAACAAAAGTAAAGAGTATAAACTTCATATAGAGCATTTACGAAAACTCAATATTTTAGAAGGGTTAACCCAGATTTTGAAAAAATCAAAAAATGAAAATCTGTTTTAATGTATAGTTTCATCGAGCACTGACATAAGATGATGGTCAAAGAGGTTTGGAACCTTTGTTGCCTCCATTTCTAGAAAATGAAGATTTTATAATGGTAATTCCACTAATTTAGGCAGTATATGAAATTTTACTAAACTAAATGTTAAAAAATATAATGATTCCAATATTTCATGAAAGAGAGTTTAGAATACGTTAATTCAAGTGTAGAATGTGTTTTAAATTTTATAACAAAATTTAAGAGTATAAACTTCAGTATATAGAGCATTTAAAACTCAATATTTTAGAAGGGTTAACCCACAGTTTTGAAAAAATTCAAAATATGAAAATCTGTTTTAATGTATAGTTTCATCGAGCACTGACATAAGATGATGGTCAAAGAGGTTTGGAACCTTTGTTGCCTCCATTTCTCTAGAAAATGAAGATTTTATAATGGTAATTCCACTAATTTAGGCAAGATATGAAATTTTACTAAACTAAATGTTAAAAATTATAATGATTCCTATATTTCATGAAAGAGAGTTTAGAATACGTTAATTCAAGTGTAGAATGTGTTTTAAATTTTAAAACAAAAGTAAAGAGTATAAACTTCAGTATATAGAGCATTTACGAAAACTCAATATTTTAGAAGGGTTAACCCACGATTTTGAAAAAAATTCAAAATATGAAAATCTGGTTTTAATGTATAGTTTCATCGAGCACTGACATAAGATGATGGTCAAAGAGGTTTGGAACCTTTGTTGCCTCCATTTCTCTAGAAAATGAAGATTTTATAAAGGTAATTCCACTAATTTAGGCAGATATGAAATTTTACTAAACTAAATGTTAAAAATTATAATGATTCCTATATTTCATGAAAGAGAGTTTAGAATACGTTAATTCAAGTGTAGAATGTGTTTTAAATTTTAAAACAAAAGTAAAGAGTATAAACTTCAGTATATAGAGCATTTACGAAAACTCAATATTTTAGAAGGGTTAACCCACAGATTTTGAAAAAAATCAAAAATGAAAATCTTGTTTTAATGTATAGTTTCATCGAGCACTGACATAAGATGATGGTCAAAGAGGTTTGGAACCTTTGTTGCCTCTATTTCTCTAGAAAATGAAGATTTTATAATGGTAATTCCACTAATTTAGGCAGTATATGAAATTTTACTAAACTAAATGTTAAAAAATTATAATGATTCCTATTTTTCATGAAAGAGAGTTTACAATACGTTAATTCAAATGTAGAATGTGTTTTTAAATTTTAAAACAAAAGTAAAGAGTATAAACTTCAGTATATAGAGCATTTACCGAAAACTCAATATTTTAGAAGGGGTTAACCCACGGATTTTGAAAAAATCAAAAAATGAAAATCTGGTTTTAATGTATAGTTTCATCGAGCACTGACATAAGATGATGGTCAAAGAGGTTTGGAACCTTTGTTGCCTCCATTTCTCTAGAAAATGAAGATTTTATAATGGTAATTCCACTAATTTAGGTAGTAAATGAAATTTTACTAAACTAAATGTTAAAATTTTTTAATCATTCCTATTTTTCATGAAAGAGAGTTTAGAATACGTTAATTCAAAATGTAGAATGTGTTTTTAAATTTTAAAACAAAAGTAAAGAGTATAAACTTCAGTATATAGAGCATTTACCGAAAACTCAATATTTACGGATTTTGAAAAAAATTCAAAAATATGAAAATCTGGTTTTAATGTATAGTTTCATCGAGCACTGACATAAGATGATGGTCAAAGAGGTTTGGAACCTTTGTTGCCTCCATTTCTCTAGAAAATGAAGATTTATAATGGTAATTCCACTAATTTAGGCAGTATATGAAATTTTACTAAACTAAATGTTAAAAATTATAATGATTCCTATATTTCATGAAAGAGAGTTTAGAATATGTTAATTCAAGTGTAGAATGTGTTTTTAAATTTTAAAACAAAAGTAAAGAGTATAAACTTCAGTATATAGAGCATTTACCGAAAACTCAATATTTTAGAAGGGGTTAACCCACGGATTTTGAAAAAAAATTCAAAAATATGAAAATCTGTTTTTAATGTATAGTTTCATCGAGCACTGACATAAGATGAAGGTAAAAGAGGTTTGGAACCTTTGTTGCCTCCATTTCTCTAGAAAATGAAGATTTATAAAGGTAATTCCATTAATTTAGGCACTATATGAAATTTTACTAAACTAAATGTTAGAAAGTTATAATGATTCCTATATTTCATGAAAGAGAGTTTAGAATACGTTAATTCAAGTGTAGAATGTGTTTTAAATTTTTAAAACAAAAGTAAAGAGTATAAACTTCAGTATATAGAGCATTTACCGAAAACTCAATATTTTAGAAGGGGTTAACCCACGGATTTTGAAAAAAATCAAAAAATGAAAATCTTGTTTTAATGTATAGTTTCATCGAGCACTGACATAAGATGATGGTCAAAGAGGTTTGGAACCTTTGTTGCCTCCATTTCTATAGAAAATGAAGAGTTATAATGGTAATTCCACTAATTTAGGCAGTATATGAAATTTTACTAAACTAAATGTTAAAAATTTGTAATAATTCCTATATTTCATGAAAGAGAGTTTAGAATACGTTAATTCAAGTGTAGAATGTGTTTTTAAATTTTAAAACAAAAGTAAAGAGTATAAACTTCAGTATATAGAGCATTTACCGAAAACTCAATATTTTAGAAGGGGTTAACCCACAGATTTTGAAAAAAATTCAAAAATATGAAAATCTGTTTTTAATGTATAGTTTCATCGAGCACTGACATAAGATGATGGTCAAAGAGGTTTGGAATCTTTGTTGCCTACATTCCTCTAGAAAATGAAGATTTTATAAAGGTAATTCCACTAATTTAGGCAGTATATGAAATTTTACTAAACTAAATGTTAAAAATTTATAATGATTCCTATATTTCATGAAAGAGAGTTTAGAATACGTTAATTCAAGTGTAGAATGTGTTTTTAAATTTTCAAACAAAAGTAAAGAGTATAAACTTCAGTATATCGAGCATTTACAGAAAACTCAATATTTTAGAAGGGGTTAACCCACGGATTTTGAAAAAATCAAAAAATGAAAATCTTGTTTTAATGTATAGTTTCATCGAGCACTGACATAAGATGATGGTCAAAGAGGTTTGGAACCTTTGTTGCCTCCATTTCTCTAGAAAATGAAGATTTATAATGGTAATTCCACTAATTTAGGCAGATATGAAATTTTACTAAACTAAATGTTAAAAAGTTATAATGATTCCTATATTTCATGAAAGAGAGTTTAGAATACGTTAATTCATGTGTAGAATGTATTTTTAAATTTTTAAAACAAAAGTAAAGAGTATAAACTTCAGTATATAGAGCATTTACCGAAAACTCAATATTTTAGAAGGGGTTAACCCACGGATTTTGCAAAAAATCAAAAATGAAAATCTTGTTTTAATGTATAGTTTCATCGAGCACTGATATAAGATGATGGTCAAAGAGGTTTGGAACCTTTGTTGCCTCCATTTCTCTAGAAAATGAAGATTTATAATGGTAATTCCACTAATTTAGGCAGTATATGAAATTTTACTAAACTAAATGTTAAAAGTTATAATGATTCCTATATTTCATGAAAGAGAGTTTAGAATACGTTAATTCATGTGTAGAATGTATTTTTAAATTTTAAAACAAAAGTAAAGAGTATAAACTTTAGTATAAAGAGCATTTACCGAAAACTCAATATTTAAGAAAGGGTTAACCCACGGATTTTGAAAAAAATTCAAAAAATGAAAATCTGGTTTTAATGTATAGTTTCATCGAGCACTGACATAAGATGATGGTCAAAGAGGTTTGGAACCTTTGTTGCCTCCATTTATCTAGAAAATGAAGATTTTATAAAGGTAATTCCACTATTTTAGGCAGTATATGAAATTTTACTAAACTAAATGTTAAAATTATAATGATTCCTATATTTCATGAAAGAGAGTTTAGAATACATTAATTCAAGTGTAGAATATGTTTTTAAATTTTAAAACAAAAGTAAAGAGTATAAACTTCAGTATATCGAGCATTTACCGAAAACTCAATATTTTAGAAGGGGTTAACCCACAGATTTTGAAAAAAATTCAAAAATATGAAAATTTGTTTTTAAAGTATAGTTTCATCGAGCACTGACATAAGATGAAGGTAAAAGAGGTTTGGAACCTTTGTTGCCTCCATTACTCTAGAAAATGAAGATTTATAATGGTAATTCCACTAATTTAGGCAGTATATGAAATTTTACTAAACTAAATGTTAAAAAGTTATAATGATTCCAATATTTCATGAAAGGGAGTTTTGAATACGTTAATTCAAGTGTAGAATGTGTTTTTAATTTTTAAAACAAAAGTAAAGCGTATAAACTTCAGTATATCGAGCATTTACCGAAAATTCAATATTTTAGAAGGGGTTAACCCACGGATTTTGAAAAAAATTCAAAAAAATGAAAATCTGGTTTTAAAGTATAGTTTCATCGAGCACTGACATAAGATGATGGTCAAAGAGGTTTGGAACCTTTGTTGCCTCCATTTATCTAGAAAATGAAGATTTTATAAAGGTAATTCAACTAATTTAGGCAGTATATGAAATTTTACTAAACTAAATGTTAAAAAATTATAATGATTCCTATATTTCATGAAAGAGAGTTTAGAATACGTTAATTCAAGTGTAGAATATGTTTTTAAATTTTAAAACAAAAGTAAAGAGTATAAACTTCAGTATATCGAGCATTTACCGAAAACTCAATATTTTGGAAGGGGTTAACCCACGGATTTTGAAAAAAATTCAAAAATATGAAAATTTGTTTTTAAAGTATAGTTTCATCGAGCACTGACATAAGATGAAGGTAAAAGAGGTTTGGAACCTTTGTGTCCTCCATTACTCTAGAAAATGAAGATTTATAATGGTAATTCCACTAATTTAGGCAGTATATGAAATTTTACTAAACTAAAAGTTATAAAGTTATAATGATTCCTATATTTCATGAAAGAGAGTTTAGAATACGTTAATTCAAGTGTAGAATGTGTTTTTAAATTTTAAAACAAAAGTAAAGAGTATAAACTTTAGTATATAGAGCATTTAGAAGGGGTTAACTCAATATTTTAGAAGGGGTTAACCCACTGATTTTGAAAAAAATTCAAAAAAATGAAAATCTGGTTTTAATGTATAGTTTCATCGAGCACTGACATAAGATGATGGTCAAAGAGGTTTGGAACCTTTGTTGCCTCCATTTATCTAAAAAATGAAGATTTTATAAAGGTAATTCCACTAATTTAGGCAGTATATGAAATTTTCCTATACTAAATGTTAAAAAATTATAATGATTCCTATATTTCATGAAATCATTATAACTTTTTAACATTTAGTTTAGGAAAATTTCATTCTAATTTACACGTGAAATTAAAAAAATATGACAATATTGTCATATTTTAGTTTGTACTACATCCTATTTTTAACAGATCTGTAATAAATTATTTTCTTGCTTTCTAAGATGTCTTCAGAAAGGAACCTCTTTAGAAAATAAGATTCATGTATTCTGTTGCATTTAGATGGTTAGTTTGGAGGTTGCATATATCAATAACGCAAAAATGTTTAATTAATAGTAGTAGCTTTTTTTTTTTGAATTAATATAGCATAAGTTGAGAACATCAATGTTTACTAAATAGCTTACAAATAACCTTCTCTTGTCGCTCTCGTCGGGGTGATTGTCTCCCTCGTTGCTACCGTCGCTTCTGCTCAGTCTGAGTCTCCGGCGCCAAGCCCTACTTCTGGATCTGGTGCCTTCTCTCCGTCCATCGTGTCAGCTGGTGTTGCAGCCGTGGTGGCTCTTGTTTTCGGCTCTGCTCTTCGTATCTAAGTCTTTTGTGATGGTGATTCGTACAGAGATGTTGTTTCGAAAAATGTATAGCATTATTGGTGTGTATTCGGGAGCTATATGAGGATGGCTTTGTGATTTCTAGACGATTTTGCGATATTGTTTTTGATATGTTATGAATTCTATTCTGTTTATGGTTGTTTCTCAGATTGTTCTTGTCCTTCTTTGCTTAAATCGTTAATCAAGCTTATCTGCTTACGGCACGAGCTTGTTTTACAAATCACAAAATGGAAACTTACCTAGAAATTTGATTATAATCTGAAGATAAATGTGATGTGTTACTTGGATTAACTTGGACCTACATAAGAGTATGATACAAGAACTGGAATAGAAGCTAATACATAAACCATGTGATACGAAAATCAATACACACTACTTCAAAATTATAACGCTCCAATGTTCAATACTTCAATAGCTGCTGGGACAATGGTTCAGTTTTGCCTTGAGCTAACAACATCCGGGTTTTAAAATTCCATATAGTTTCGGAATTAGCCAGAACTACAGTGCCTATTTAGTGAGATGAATCGGACATTGTTTTGAAATTTGCGGTCGACTTTGTAAGAAAAGCACATTTTACGTGTATGAAATCATTTTAGTCTCAGAACTTTGCTTTTATTAGATAAGAAGATGACAAAGTTCATTATGCTCTTAACAGTCAAAAGCAACAAAGGTTAGGCTCCTAAAATGCGATTGTATATGCGTTTAAATTTTAGATAAATATCTGATTTGTTTTTAATAATGTTTTTGATTGACTTTCCCCATACAAGAGTTTCGATAAGGAAATACTCAAACACAAAACGACAACGCATAAACATAAATACTGAGCTTTCTTAAGAAGCAAAGCCACTCTTTCAGCTAGAGTCTTCACTCCTTCTTCTTGAATTTCACTTAGCCACTTTGATGCTTCCTTGGCCTCTAGACCTGGATTCTCTACGTTGAGCATAGCAGACTTATCAAAAATCCAAAAGTGGAGACGAAGTTATACAATTGAAAGTAGAGCACTGATATAGCATTAAAGATTTTGAAAAGAAAGAGACAGAACCAGTCATCTAGGGTCCAACCTCCAATTCCAAATTTGTAGTCTGTTCTTTATCTCGGGGTGGAATGTAGAAAGGACACGGGAATCTTCCAATTTCAGTGAAGATGTAGGAGCCATCAGCCAGCTTTATAGCTGTGAATTCCCCGTCAGTGACGATTATGACAGCGTTAGGAGGCATCATAAGGGGTTCGGAGGGAAGGGAGCTAAAAGGAACACAGAAAGGTTCAGACATAGAGATGAAGATGCAGAGATCTCCAATGTCTTGAGTGTAAACAGCGTTTCCTTCTCCGTCTAGCCTGAACACCATCACAGCTTTTGTTGTCATGTTAATAACGGCATCATCCAAGATCTTGTCTGTCTTCTTGTAATGCTTAACCAAGAATGTTTCATCCGTGGAGATTGACTCCACCAAGTATTCGGTCGTGCAGCAAGAATCCAGAAGCTCTCGTTTTGTCTTGGTCAGCTTGGGGATATTCTTGAACTCCAGTTTCTTCAACTTTGGTTTTAATTGATCTTTGCGGAGATTCCATGATCCGATGAGGTGGCCGCTAGATGCTGGTATGTGAAACATGTCGTCTTTCTTGGAGAAAAAGACACGTGAAGAGTAGAAACAAGGGTTTGCGATTCTTACGTCGGTCCACACGGGGGGTGAGTTGCTCTGACCCGGTCTGCAATAGCTGAGACGATCTCCCAAAAACTTGACAGCGAAAATACAGTCTTCATCCTCTGGAGATGAAGAGGACATGGACACGTTGGTGATTATTTGGTCCTGGTGATAAGGCAAGGTTTCAAGAGGAGGCAACGGTATGCGTTTCGGATCTGTATCAGATGCAGCCGGGTCTAGATCGTCTTGGAGACGCAGTGTCCCGTCGCTCCTGCGAGTAGCCACCCATCCATGGGATGACCCGATCCTTACCATTTCACCATTAGTATCATCATTGTACACCAGATTCATAGGCGCCTTCTTTTCAAGATCGGGCGCAAGTAAATATCGGAGTTGTCCAAGACCCTCTTCCCAGTAATCAGCGCACAAGATTAAACAAGGAGGTGTTTGTGAGGAGGGAAATGAGATGGCATCAGAGTGAGGAGGAGAGGATCTTACCAGCCCTTGTTTCCGAAAGCAGAGCTTCGAGGTCTCTCTGAGAAACAGAGACATAATCGATGTTCTAAGAAATTGAAAATATCCACCAACATTAATACCGAGAAAGAGTCTTCCTCACCAAGTTTTCCATCTCCACATTAATTTATGGAAATTGTTTTACTTTCCCATAAAGTCTGTTGGTTCTCCAACTTTAAATTTAAAGAATACATTTTGCTCAAAAAAAGAAAAAGAATTAAAGAGAATATATCATTAATGTTTTTAACGGATTCAACGCTTCCTAAATGGAATTGAGAAATAAATAGTTGGTAATTTATTTGATTATAGGACAAATTGGTTCGGATCTGACTGATGATCATTCTTAAAATAATAGGAACAAACAGGAAAGAAATTTAGACGAACAAAATCGCAGAAATAAAAAATAATTGTTGTTCTATCTCAAATTTGATAAGGAATAGTTTTTTTCTTTAAATCATCACCTTGTAACTCATTTGATAAGGTAGAGATTATTAGAGCATCACCTTGTAACTCATTTATATTTCAATATAGGGATGATAGAATCTCTTACCTTGTCCATGAAACCAACATCTTATAGATGATATGGATTGTTAAAACTTATCCTCAGAGGTATTATCTTCTTTTTGTTGTTGTTGTATATATGTAGCCATTAACTTTTGAAATTAATTAAGATTCTGATTTAAACATGTGGACATGAAACTGGGAATTAGCAAAAAAAAATTGTTGATGAAGAAGAGTTTATTAAGGTGAGTTTATGTATTTTTTAAGTTTGTATTAAAAAAAATTTGAAGCATATTATGGATTTTTTGCTTTTTTTCAGGTTAGTTACAACATTTGATTTGATGGGGAGGATTCATCCAAGAAATTAAAGAGAATATCATTAATGTTTTTAACGGATTCAACGCTTCCTAAATGGAAGTGTGAAATAAATAGCTGATAATGTATTTGATTATAGGAATAATTGGTTCGGATCCGACTGATGACCATTCTGAAAACAATAGGAAAGGAATTTAGAGGAACAAAATCGCAGAAATAAAAAATAATTGTTATTCCATCTTAAATTTGATAAAGAATAGTTTTTTTATTTCTCTACAAAAAAAAGAATGATAGGGAATAAGAAGAAAAAATTATTACTTATAAATGATGAGTTTTTTAAAAAAATGTTAGAAAATGCATTGTTTCTCGTCGTTCCTTGGTTACCATTCATACCTAAAAAGATTTTTTTTTCATTGCAGCAAAATTAGAATGTTCAAGCTTTTTCCAAAAGGTGCTGTTAATTAGTTGAACATTTAGCATTTGGATGTGATAATGAAACAACTACAACGTGTTGTAACAAGTAAATGCTAATTAATGTGATTTGATCATCCTGTTTCTACAATCACCTTAAACAATCAGTCTGGGAACAAAAAATACTTATGATGAAGAAAAAAATAAGAGAAATTTGGAGCATATACAAAACAGAAAAAAATATTATGTCCATACACATAATAAGTTCATGGCTATGATATTGTCTATATATTATGTCTTAATGACAAAATTATCATGCGTGTGTGTTTTCAATAGTCAAGTGATTTTTTTTGGATATTCTGTTTATTGCTAGAAAATTACAAATGAGACAAAACTTTGTGAATATCATATATAACTCATCTGAAAAATGAAATAATGAAAGAAGAATCATTGAGAAGAAGCAAAAATGATGACGACTCCAAAATGGTGGTGAGCGGAGATCAACAGTGGTTTGTTTCGTGTCACTCATACGCAACAAGGATCGATACAAGAGTCTGATTATCAAACTGTTCATCTATTTTGATTGCTATAGAAATGAAAACTTTGGAGAAGATAAACAGTTACTATTGTTATATACTATTCTATTTTAGTATGAGATTAGAATGTAACATAGATGTTTTTTTAAGTGTTTTTTGTTAATGTCTATATTATTACAGAAACATGTGACTAGTGATTTGATGATTCAAATCACATGTTTTTTTACATCTTGGGATTCTTATCCATCATCTTTGGAGAAATGAACAATTCAAACTAAAACTTAATATTTTGTTTTGTTAGAATAGTAATGTAACTTTAAAACTGCATGGAGACGAAGTTATTACAAATTGAAGGCAAGAGACACTGTGATATAGCTTTGAAAAGAAAGAGACAGAATCAATCATCTAGAGTCCCACCTTAAATTCTAAATTTGTACGTTTCTTTTTTATCTTGAGGTGGGATGTAGAAAGGACAGCTGACTGTAACAACTTCCGACAAGATGCAGCCGTCAGCCAGATTCATAAAGGTGAATTCCCGGTCAGACAAGACAGTGACGGCGTTAGGAGACATGCAGGGAAAGAAGGGAAATGAGCTACGAGGGACACAGAAGGGTTCAGACTCTGAGATGAAGATGCAGAGATCTCCAATGTCTTGAGTGTAAACAGCGTTTCCTTTTCCGTCTAGCCTGAACACCATCACAGCTTTTGTTTTCATGTTAACGGCTTCATCCAAGATCCCGGATGCCTTCTTGTAATGCTTAACCAAGAATGTTTCACCCGTGGAAGTTGACTCCACCAAGTATTCGGTCGTGCAGCAAGAATCCAGAAGATCTCGTTTTGTCTTTGTCATCTTTGGAATCTTCTGGAACCACAGCTTCCTCAACTTTGGTTTTGATTGATCTTTGCGGAGGTCCCATGATCCGATGATGTGGCCGCTAGATGCTGGTATGTGAAACATGTCGTCTTTCTTGGAGAACATGACACGGGAAGAGTAGAAGCAAGGGCTTGCGATTCTGACGTTGGTCCACTCGCTCTGACACCCCGGTCTGCAGTAGCTGAGTTGAGGTCCGAAAAACTTGACGGCGACAATACAGTCTTCATCCTCTGGAGACGGAGAGGACATTGACACGTTTGCGACAAGTTCGGTCTGGCAGTGAGGCAAGGTCACAAGAGGAGGCAACTGGATGCGCTTCGGATCTGTATCAGATGCAGCCGGGTTAAGATCGTCTTGGAGACGCAGTGTCCCGTCTCTCTTCCGAGTAGCCACCCATCCATGGGATGACCCGACCTTTACCATTTCACCATCATTGCACACCAGATCCATAGGCGCCTTCTTTTCAAGATCAGGCGCAAGGAAATATCGGAGTTGTCCAAGACCCTCTCCAGAGTAATTAGCGCGCAAGATGAAACAAGGAGGTGTTTGTGAGGAGGGAAATGAGATGGCATCAGAGTGAGGAGGAGAGGATCTTACCAGCCCTTGTTTCCGAAAGCAGAGCTTCGAGGGCTCTCTGAGAAACAGAGACATAATTGTGATTCTCACCAATTGAAAATATCCACCAACATTAATACCTAGAAAGAGTCTTGCTCACCAAGTTTTCCATCTCCACATTAATTTATGGAAAATATATTTTATTTTCCCATAAAGCAGTTTTTGGATCGCTTCTCCCATTTCCTAGAAGTACTAGATTTTTCTCCTAGCTACTACGCTCGGATAATATATTTTGAAAAGTTATCAGTTTTTCGACCAAAAAAAAAAGAAAACTTATCAGTTTATACATTTATATGAATTGTTGCATTTGACATTACATTTTTGTAGAAAAGTTGAATATCGTCAATTTGGAATTACTCTGTTATTTGTATATTGGCTTGAATAAAAAATAAAAATATGTTATAAAATAAGTGCATGAGAAAAAAAAATTTAATCACACTTTAATAGTAATTTTATGTATATGTTTTATTACTGTTTAATCTATAAGAAAAATATGCTTTCGTATTAAGTTTAGAGAGTTGCTTATATAATCATGAGATTGTATTCAGCTACATCGCCATGGACACAGAGTTCCCCGGGGTGGTCCTCAAGCCTGTCGAGACCTTCAAGCACAACAACGACCTCAACTACCGCACCCTCAAAGAAAACGTAGATCTCCTCAAACTGATCCAAGTAGGCCTAACCTTCTCCGACGAGGACAGCAACCTCCCGACCTGCACCACGGAGAAATTCTCTGGGTGTAGCATCAAACCCACGACCTTTAAGAATTGTGGGTGCACCGTTAGCCAAATGAACCAATTGCAACTCATATGTAGATTGTAAAAGTTAATTTTCTAAATAATTAGGGGTGCACGTGCACCCATACACACCAACGTAGCTAGCTTCGCCCCGGTTCGGGGAGCTGCTGATGTCTTCCGGGATCGTTCTGAACGATTCCATCTCGTGGGTGACGTTTCATGGCGGTTACGATTTCGGATATTTGGTGAAGCTGCTGACGTGTAGAGAGTTGCCGATGAAGCAGGCGGATTTCTTCAAGCTGTTGTATGTGTACTTCCCCACGGTTTACGATATCAAGCACTTGATGACGTTCTGCAACGGGCTGTTTGGTGGGTTGAACCAGCTCGCGGAGTTTATGGGGGTTGAGAGAGTTGGGGTTTGTCATCAGGCTGGGTCGGATAGCTTGCTTACGTTGGGATCGTTTAGGAAGCTCAAGGAGCGTTATTTCACTCGACTGAGAGATACACTGGAGTTCTGTATGGTCTAGATGTGGAAGATGGTACAAATGTTGCTAATTAAGAAGGGAAAAATAATAAGGTTAATTATTGAGGTAAGTGCATTGTTTATGTTTTAGGATTTGTGAGTGTGTAAGACCAATTAGATTGGTCTATGTGTAAATCACTAAATTGGCAAAAATTGGTTTCGGTAAGTGACTGTTGTGTGTCTTTGTTGTTCGTCTTTCAGGAAAAACCCCCTTTGATCAATTGAGGGGTTGAGTTTATGAATGTATATCAATTCAGCTACCCTTTTTATTAATAAATAATCTCCAAATTATAATTTTATTTTGCTTTTCTGTGTTCTTAGTAATGGATTCTGTAACTTGTCTTCAAACTGATAACTTGCTAATTATATATTAACTCGGACGAAAAGAAAAAGAGTGTTGAGAGTCGGAAGAAGGCGCATTTATTGTGATGGTTTCATCATCAGCGACACAAATTTATGCAAATCAGTGTTCTAAAATGCGCCAGGCGCTCATTACGCGGGAGATGAGTGTATAGCGCCTAGCCGTATAGGCGCCTAAACGGAGTATATACGGATATATGATTTTATACAAAATATAAATATAAAATTAATATACATACATTAGTTTAAAAAAAATGAACATACATATGTTTAAAATACATTTTTTTTGTATAAGTATATAGTTTAGAGTATTTGCAGTCTACACACAAATTTTATATGGTAATTAGGTATATACCTAATTTACATTTCCAATGCATGTGTCAGCGAATTTAATTACCCTCTTACCCTCATTCCCTTTTGAAACCGAGCAACCGGTTACCTGTTTGAGCCATTACAGGTAAACTCATTGACTGCGTGTTTCCTTTCTCTCTCCTCTGTCACAAAAGAAAATGAACATGAAGCTTTGATTTTCTCTTGACGATTTTTCCCTAGAAAACAAAGCTCTCCTGCTGAACTCTCCCTCCATATTTTTGGTTTCCACAAGAATTCGTGAAGTCCCAATTTTTTTTTTTGTTTAGACTCCTTTGAATTTTTGTTTGCTCCCCAGTGTCTGAAGTAATATATTTAAAATCCCAAATAATTAATAGAAGTCCACTACTTTAATAATCCAGTCTTTGTTTTCTTAAGTTTTGTTAATAATTTAAGATCTGTTCACATGCATTGAATATAGTTTTTATTCCTCTACTTCTTCGTCTCCATTGAAGAGTTTCTGAGATTTGATCTGATGCTTTGTAACAGATTCACTGGTTTTTTATGAGAGATCCGACAAAACCCTGATGTCTCATTCCGTGAAAACGGCGGCGGTGGATCCGCTTCAGAGAGATTTAGATGGGAAGAAGGAGAGTTTCCGGCGTAAAGTGGTGTCTATGGCGGCTGAGCTTAAGCAAGTGAAAGGCTGTTTGGTTTCTCAAAAACAATTCTTTGCTAAAGAAAGCCTTTCTAGAAAAGTAAGTCCCTTTGATCAAAAAAAGAAAAGAAAAGCAAGTCGCTTTTGTTTATTCTCTGATTGATTCTTCCTTTTTTTGTGTTGCTGCTTTTGTTTGTGCCTTGGGTCAGTTTTGTGTTTATTTGTTTGTCTTGTGGGTTTTTGTTTTCTCCAGGAAGCAGAGACAAAATGCAAGTCTATAGTTGTCTACACTAAACATTTCATCTTAATCGTGTCCCTTTTTGTTTTATCAAATTTTTACTTTAATTCACTCCCTCAGATGTCATCTTATGTTGCTCAGGATGCTGAACATGTACTACTCAGTTGCTGTGAATGACCATGGACAAGCAGAAGATCGAGTTAGCCATCCACATTTGCTACAAGTCTAGCTAAATCTCTATTTTTAACTCATGTACGCATATTAGCAACATACGCTTGGCAAATATCTAGCTACCATTCAATTTTCTCTGTCATTTATAATGTCTAGACACACAATGACTCTGCTTGTATTGCTAATTGTTTGTTTGTACTAGCTAATAGTCACAGACAATAATGTCCAGGTGCCTCCAATAAAAAAACATGCTAACATAAATATATAATGATGCATGTATACAATGATGCATGTAGTTAACATGCTAACATAAATATATAAAAAAAACTTTCGCCACTTTTTCTGCTAATTTATTTACTGTTTGGGCTTCTTCTTGTGTAACATGCCCATGCACACAGCAGCTGCTGTTAACCCTACACACACAAAGAGTTACCCAGTTAATAATATGTTTAGCGTACATTTACATCATAAAACATGCTAAAATCTTAAATCAATCTCCACAACTATCTTTAGCAACATAAATTTTATTTTAACCCATACCCTGTTTCTGTTCCCAAGCTAAATACAAACCACCAAACTATTTCTAAGGCCAATTTAACATGTCGCTAAATTTCCTTAAATACCATTTTCGGATATAAAGGGTTATATTATAGAGTTTGCGAGCTATAATTGAATAAGTTACAGTGGTCTGGTGGTTTAAGTTGGTATTCTCAAACTCGGTTCCCAGGTTCGACCTGCGTGTTAGACTGATTTTTTTTTTAATGAGTGGTATAAATGTAAATAACTCATCTTCTTCCCCCAATTTTTTTAGGGTTTTCGAGAGCTCAAGTTGTTTTCATGGCCGCCGGCTTATGTTTTCTCCTTTATCATCAATTTTTTATGCGATTTCGTATTGTTTATGTTCCAATTACATAAATCTATCACTAAACACAGAATTTTGATCATTCAAAACTTAGAAAAAAATAAAAACAAATTGTTGGCTCCGATTTTCTTGTCGAGGTGAAATAGTCACAGCCACAGGGGAGATTATGGTTCACACAGGTTGCAAAAGGGAATTTCAATTCATGTTGAAATCTCAGTCAGAGATCTGTGGAGGCAAGTCTCTAGGTCGGACCCGTCTAAGCAAAAGCTTGATTAGCCACTCGACGAGTACCGCCGATTCGAAGAGACCCCGTCGGGTTCTTCATTCTGGGATAAAGAAGATGCGTCTCGTTGCAAAGGATGATGAGGATGTTGTAATGCCTGATTCTGTAGAAAAAGATGAAGAAAAGAGCTACGTTGTTGATGGTGTTGATAAAGGGAAGGGATCTTTTTGTGAATCTGCTCACGTGATGAATACAGATCACTCAAGGGAGAAAGGTACACATGCGACTGTAAAGGAGAAATGTTCGATTGTGATTGAGAGAGAAATTGTTATGGCATGTCCTTCTGGTTTTGGTGAGTTTGCAAAATTGATTTCATCATCTTCTTGCCTTGTTAAGTTGAAACCGTCTAATTTGACCGTGTTTCGAACGGATCATATTCCCTCAATGTAACCTGTTATCACCAGTCATAATGTAAAGCTCTCTATTATAGACAAAAGGGCAATTTTGTCATTTTTGTTATACTAAATCATTTTGAATCCCCACAATTTTTATGTCATAGGTATTTTCTTAATTTGTTAATTCTTCTATGATTTTCACCTAATTCACTCTATAGTTTAACATATATAAATAGTCTTAAATTATAAAAATTAAAATCATTTTAAATATATAAAGATGACAAATTTAAAATGATTTTTCAATAATTAAACTAATATCTACAATCATATAAACACATAAAATAAATAAATTTAATATAAATAATAACATTAATGTAATATAATAATAATATTAATAAATTTTTTTTAGTATTATCGTTCAAAATCCGCCTAGACGTCCGCGTAGACCGCATAATATCCGTCTAAACGCTATTATGCGTCCGAATTATATAAATCCGCATAAAATAATGTATACCGTGAAAACGGTACAGTCGGCTACCGTATAGCGACTAGAAGCCGCCTAGACGGGCGCCTAGGCCGTATTTTAGAACACTGATGCAAATCAATCAAAGCCTCTCCTTATGTGAGTTTAGTAGGGTATAAAACTCCTTGCAAGTAATCCCTGGAGGAAGTAAAACTATATGCCTACAGGTGGGACGTGTCCAAGGCATATATCATTGTAATTGATCCAACATCCAAGATCATCTTTGAAAGTGATCCACTATCTGTTAACATGTGAGCTTTTGCAAACGTATCTCGTTGCTACTCTCTTTAGTTTCAGTTTAAGAATTGATTAAGCAGCAAAACAAACCATGTTAAACCCCTACTTCTTGTCTCTATAAGTCAAGGCATTCGTTCATTCATCCCTGATAACAATTCGAATAGATAAAACAAAGAAACTTCATTGATAATAAAAGATTTATCACTGTTTTTGATTAAACGAGCTGTTGAAAATTTAAACATGTCCTATGAAAGCAAAAACAAAAACCCGAAAAATCCAAAGATTATACAAAATCTAAAATCGAATAAGATGACTAGTACATCTTAAGCACGTTCTCCACGGATCCTTCTGGCCAACTGAATATCCTTGGGCATGATGGTAACCCTCTTGGCGTGAATGGCACAGAGGTTAGTGTCCTCGAACAGACCCACGAGATAAGCCTCCGCCGCCTCCTGAAGAGCTAAAACCGCGTGGCTCTGAAACCTCAGATCCGTCTTGAAATCCTGAGCGATCTCGCGAACAAGACGCTGGAACGGAAGCTTACGGATCAACAACTCCGTGCTCTTCTGGTACTTCCTAATCTCACGAAGAGCCACGGTTCCTGGACGGTAACGGTGAGGCTTCTTGACTCCTCCGGTGGTCGGCGCCGACTTCCTCGCCGCCTGTGCAAAATCACAAAACTTCAAATTAAACACGAATTCGAGAAACCCAGATAGTCTACGTTCATAAAGTAATCCAATTCAAACCTAAATCGAAAACCATAGATCCAATTTCAAACTACAAAGGTAGAGAAGATCGAAAGAATAACAAACCTTTGTGGCGAGCTGCTTCCTGGGAGCTTTTCCTCCGGTGGACTTTCTAGCGGTTTGCTTCGTACGAGCCATTGTCTTCTTCTCAAAGATGCGAACTTTTTGGCGAGAGGCTTCGATGAATTTGCAAAAGGCGAGATTTTTTATGATGTGGAACAGTAAAAGGTTGTTTGTTTTTATAGATCGGATGTTTGGTCGGTTAATTTTGGGAGGTACGATCTTGTAATTTTCGACGGCTTAGATCTGTTTAGTGATTGAGATACCTGAGGTGGCAATCTCCGTATTCTCTTTTGATTGGTTTAACTCTTGAGAGGATCGATGACGTGGAGATTTGTGTTTCTTTAAGTTTGAAGTAATGGTAGTTTTGAATCATTCGTTGGTGATTACCGATCATGGGCCGAGCCGTGTGTTTCTTGACCCTGATTGGACAAGTTCCGGTTCGGTTTTGAAATCGATTAAATTTTGGGTCTGTTCCGGTTCGATTTTGAAATCACTTTAATTGAAAAAGTCAAAACCCTGTACTTGTAGTTCACTCTTATCCATGTGTAAAGACGCCAGAGAGAGAGGTACTTTGATTCTAGCAAATTTACTTGGTATTAATATGGAGTCTTTGATTCAATATTAAAGCCATATGTCTTCTCCTTTCTCTCTTATTTGATGATGCAGATGTATTTTTCTATGGTGATGTTACATCAAAGAGGGATCCAAATGCATATTTACAGTGTGTATGCACCTTGAACCTATGTACATCTTTCAACAATTCTACAAGCATGACATGAAACGATAAATCAAAGATAATCGTTTAGAAGATTTATACCATTACTTTGAACAAATGAGCTAATCTAAAGTTGAATAAACAAACATGAATTTGAGATTTTCAAACGGAGCCATCTCTTGATGCGGTCCGCATTTTCATGTTCGTGTCATCTGAGGCGCATTGTGATATGTTTTCTTCCAACCATATCAACTTTGGGCATCATGGCCTCCTTTATTTCCTTTTGTTCGTTTAATTTCATGAGAATCAATTGTGAGTATTGGTTATACGACCTTCATGTATAATGCTGTATGCTCTTTTGAACCTTGCGGCCTCACTTTTGAAACCTCTCTTTTCAAAACACTATGCTCAGACCAGTGTAATCAGTTTTTGTTGATAGCTATAATGGACTCTTGAAATTATTAACACCTGAGCCGAGTTCACTAGTATCTTCTGTTATTAAGCAGCAACCGCTCTCACAAATAAAGGTTTATGGTATCAGTCTAGGAATGTATCTATGTTAAGAAAAATATACTCTTTTTCATTAATGGAGTACTAGATCTGCGTAATACTTAAGTAAACGATGGTCAGCCCGAAATAAAAACAATCTAAAGTAGTGACAATGGGTATTGCCTCTCTATTGGCTCGGCCCAACATTTTATAACAACAATGGTTGGTTTTAAAATATTTCTAAACAACATTCTTGAATACAAAATAAGTTGACTCACATTGGATTCCGAGGGTAATGGAACCAGGAAAATAAGAAAAGATAAACTATGTGCTATTTCAGAATGGCCTAAGATTCCCAAATAGATGTCAAATGCATAACTAAAAGTAAGCAAACAATGTGGACAGATATGGACAACACACAGAAGCATTGAAGATGAACGCAGAAGAGTGGAGAAGTGGTCCATTACAGAATTTAATTTCATTTTGAAAGTGCTTCTTCTTTTCTTTTCTTTTTTTTGTCTGTGGTCCAGTTGTGCAAGTGAACAAAGCCAAACTTTGAGGTACTTAAGAGAAGCAGACAAATTCCCCTCTTCTAATGTTAACATGACACTATAAAAATATTGGTAACATGTTTTAACATTTCATTTAGATAGTTATACTTATCTTTAAAATCATATTTAGAATTAATCGAGCGAGACAGATATAAATCACTAGATTCACTAGAACATACGACTCAGTCGAAAAACATTCGTGGCCGCTTGTCTATGTATATAATTATGCCTGCAAAGCCATGGAGGAACAACTTTAGCAGCGTTGCAAAGCAAAGTGAAAGATGAGGATAAAACATCGGTGACGTTCCATCATTTTCGTACATGAACCTGACATAAAGCTTCCTATGTTATTTCTTTAATCTTTCTTTATAATATATATTAAAGTATTTTGTGCATTTTTAACCCACAATGTTTTGATGTTATTATTGTCTATGTCGTTAGCTAGTTTTTAATTTAGTCTTCATTGATCACAAGCCAAGCGTATAACAACTAAATTAGCAAAAAAAAGCATCACTATTAAACGAAACCTAATAACATAGACAACAATGAAGCTGATACATAACCATCATCCCCTTATCAGCCTCATTGTCTTTCCATGAATAATTTTGTAAAAAAAAATTCATAATTTAGTAGCTTTTTTTTTTTTTGAGCAACTCATAATTTAGTAGCTTATATTTTGAGATGGATGGAGAGATAATTTTAGTGTACACATTTAGGAGCATTTCATACATACCAATCTATCATCGTCAGCTTAAAAGTTAAGTTCCTAGCTAGTTTAATTCACGATATGTTATTATTCTTATGTTTCTAATGTTTATTAGAGTATTGACATATTTCATATTTGCTGGAAACAAAAAACCACCATAATTAATTATGGTTATTTCTCTAAGATGCCATTTTTTGTATTGTGATCGATAGATACAATTAAATTGTGATCGATAGATACAATTAAATTGTGATAGTTGACATGTGACCAGCAATCAAAAACGATCCCTATGAGCATCACATACGTCCCTGTTTGTAGGCTAATGTCATTATATTATTAATTCGACATATTATAAGTTCCATATTATATACTGCTTATTTAATTGGAAATATAACGTTAACAATAATGTTAGTTAAATACCAGAATCTGTCGGAAACCACTCTTTTGGGTCCGAGTTTAATGTTCTCAACCTTTTTCCTTAGTAGATTTATAGATTTGTGAAAATATGGAAAGAAAACAAACAAAACAAGAACACATACTATATTTTATTGAAAAATCAAGAAAAGATAGACAATTGATGGTTTTTTGTTAACAACCACATTGTCATTTGCTAAATTAATTAATAATTTTGTTTATGTCGCTAATATGGACAACATACGTCTCTGATTAAGATTCTCTCTACCACGGTACCAACCTACTCTCTTCTTGCTCCGGAGACAATAAACATGAGTAGGTCCAAATCCATTTTCAAGAAAAATCTTAGTATGTATTATTTTCGTAACATTTATGTTAGTGTGAATAATTAATAGTTTGTAGGTTCATATTTAATTCAGAAAAGAAGAAAAAGAAAGAAAAACAATATTTCAGAGGAGAGTAGTCATTACTATTCAAATTAGTCGAGCCGTGAGACGCAGGGCATTTCGTGTGGGGACAAGAGTGGTTATGATATTGACGAATGTGATCGTTAATGTGACTCCCTTTGTCCACTCACGTGTTAGTTGATTCCACACGAAACATAGACCTGATCACGCCGGATGTTCTCTCGACGCATGTACTACTCTTTTGATTAACAACCATCACGCACCTCACTGTTCGGATATTTTTGTTTGTTGTGGTTTAGTCGTCTCATTTATCGGCTCTCGCGTGTACAACAAGTAACCGAAAAGCTTACAAATTTTCTATCTAACAATATATTTACACGCAAGCGAGAAGGTTATAAAAATCTATATGATAATATATTTATTAATGCCAAATTTTCAACAATTATTTTTTATTAATGCCGAATCTTGGATGTGGTCAAATGGTTACCAACTTTCAATAGAACCACTTATCATTGGGTAGTTTCTTTTAGCAATTATTTGCCCACTGGTTACTACTTTCATATTGATGTCAATTATTGCACCAGTTAAATAGAGTTTCCCGAAAATAATTTCACAAATATATTTGACTTTTTAACTTATATGCTTACAAAACGGAGGCTACATTTAAACTCAGCGATTGGTATACAAGCAAGTGACCTAAATTCCGATAAACATAATACGAATGGGTGGAATCTGAAAATATCTTGAAAGTAGTTAGAGAAAGGAGTGGATGTAGAGGTTACGACTAGTCCAAGTGATGTAATCTAGCATATTAATTAGAAGGCCTCTATACCTATCAAAGTATCAATGGAGTATATGAGAAAATAGCAAGAGCGCCTCCAATGAGAGTTCTATCCATTAGAGTTCTAAAATTGTATATATATTGTATGTATATATTATATATGTGTATATATTTGTGAGTGCCATTATTTTCTTTAGAATCCTATCTAAAAGTTCTAAAAACAAAATTTTGGAACCTTTAGATAGAGTTCTAAAAAAATAATGAAGCCCACAAATACATACACATATACAATATATACATACAACGTATATAAAATTTTAGAACTCCAATGGGTAGAACTTCTATTGGAGGTGCTCTAAGGAGTGTTATCGTTTTGAATAACCTTTTTTTTTACAAACTAGCACCTGATATATTATACATCTATTTTTGTTTATGTTTTCAATTCTTTATATCACAGCAAAACTCCATGTTTCTACATTTTTTGATCATTTTAATATAGATTTATTTGACAGATTTTGTTTGATATATGTATATATTGTACATGAAAACTTTCATTTCATTTCTTTTACCAAAAAAAAAAACTTTCGTTTCACATATACTAATTTTGGCTGAAGTCATGAGTTCATAACATGATTAAATGTTCCATTTTAAATTTGCTTTTCTGTGGGACTAAATTTGTCGTACTTTCGATAAGACAGCAACTACGAGCTTAAGTCAAATTTCAGAAACTGGTCCCCACTATATTTTACTGATTGGTCTCTTATTACAACCAATAATGTAAATGTAATTTGTACGGTTGGATTCTCTTATCTGATCGCATGCCATTTCTTTTAGGGACCACCGTTAGCTGAAAAGTGCTATCTCGATACGTGTCCACCGATATTTTTGGCCGAGTTTAATGACGTCAGTAATGGTCCCCCTTCCTCCTTGCTTTCGGTTTTCAAATTTCTCTGATTACAACTATTCATGGTCTATAACAAACAAGCATCTTTTCTTGAGATTATTTAACTTTGCGCCAACCTCTTTGCGGCTTAATTAGAGATTGAACTACTAAAGTTGGCTTGCTGAGATACAGGTACAAACTTGTCAAAGTAATTTTCAGTTTTAGTTCTGCAAAACCTTATGTTATGTAGTAAAGATGTTGATGTAATATAAACTAAGTACACAAACCTGAAACAGAACTCAAAGTTACTCATGGTGATGAAATGAGTTAAACCAATTCATATTGGTTTTGTGCTTATTGGGTTTGCTTTGAAAAGTGAACAACTAGGGTTCAAACATTTTCAATGCAATTTCATTTTTTTTTTGTCTAAATGCGATTTCATTTTTGCTGAAAATGATGTTTACATGGTAATAAAATTCGTTTGCTTATCATATTTTGCAAAATAGTTTAGGTTTCCTGCAAAAAAAAAATGCAGTTAGAAAAAAAAGAAGAAGTTTCATGAATTCAGTTGTACTCAAATATAAAAGCAAAGCAGGTATATAGTGAAAGAAAATGAAATGCCAAAATATTTTCCTCGAAAATATGCATGTACCATTTGCTTAGTGACAAAAGATTTGAGCTACACGGAAAAATTGGTACAATACTTTTCCTTTTTATCGCAATTCGTATCAATATCTTATCATACCTTTGCCGTCAACTCCTACCATCTTTATTCTTAAAACGATAGAACTTTTCGTTGTCACAGTGAATGTTATTACTATGTTACTACTTTAGACCTAATCCCACTTTACTATCATCAAATAATTGGTAGCTAAAAAAAAAGTTACAATAAAAAATTCAAAATAATAACTACACGAATAAACATTCAAACACATACATCGTAGTATTACATACCCAAACGCCAAACCCTTATTTTTCATTATTGAGAATTTGAGACATAGCACTAAACACAAGAAAGATCGTCAACGCTGAGAAACCATCTTTTCTTTCTTCATCTCTCCCTCTCTGAAAACAGAAGATTTTTTTTTTAAAAAAAGAAAACGATGGCGTTTCATCACAATCATTTCAATCACTTCACCGACCAACAACACCAGCCTCCTCCTCTTCCTCCGCCGCCGCCACAGCAGCAGGAACACCATTTCCACGAATCCACACCGCCTAACTGGCTCCTCCGCTCCGACAACAACTTCCTAAACCTCCACACTCCCGCCTCCGCCGCCGCAACAAGCTCCGATTCTCCTTCCTCCGCAGCCGCTAACCAGTGGCTCTCTCGTTCCTCCTCCTTCCTCCAACGCGGCGGCGGCGGCGCCAGCAACAATAACGCCGGTTCTGGTGACGCCATGGAAAACGTTGCCGGCGGAGAGGAGTCGATGGTCGGCGAGAATGCGAGGCACAAGGCGGAGATACTGTCTCATCCACTGTACGAGCAGCTGTTGTCTGCACACGTGGCGTGCCTGAGGATCGCAACGCCGGTGGATCAGCTTCCGAGGATCGACGCACAGCTCGCTCAGTCGCAGAACGTCGTGGCTAAGTACTCAACGTTAGACGCTGCTTCTCAAGGACTCATCTCCGGTGAAGATAAGGAGCTTGACCACTTCATGGTAACTTAACTTCTCATTCCTTCTCACCAAATTTAAAATTTTTATTTTATTTCCACTATTTTATTACCTAGTTAAAAAAAAATAATCAGAAATGGTTTATTTTCTTCGATTCAGGAAAATAAAATCAATAATTCCTTTTGGTCCTTTTTAGTTTATAGTTTCACGGTTTACAAATTTGGTTTGACGATACGTTCGAGTTTTTTATAAATAAATTGGAGAAGAAAGGGAAATTTTCTTTCATAGATTTGTACATTGGAGAAGAAAGGGAAATTTTCTTTCATAGATTTGTACTTTGCACCGACACACATACTAGATCAGTTACTAGGTTGGATATAATATTAGTCAGTTTAAGATTTGGATTTTAGTTTTGTACAGTTGAAATTTGACAGCAGAGGATTTTACTTTGAGATATAGTTTGGTTGAACGAAGTTATGGATATATTCATCTGACATAAACGACATAGTTTGTCATTTTCTTTGTGTATCCTATGTATATTATTAATATTTAGACTTTTGATTATTGTCATTTTAAATTTGTTTTGATCTGTTGTCTGAAAGATACATATATATCATGCTTTTTGTGCAGACGCATTATGTACTATTGCTTTGCTCTTTTAAAGAACAGCTGCAACAGCATGTTCGTGTCCATGCAATGGAAGCTGTTATGGCTTGTTGGGAGATTGAGCAGTCTCTTCAAAGCTTCACTGGTTAGATTTTTGAGAATCCACCTTTTGATTTTTAACGCTATTATTGTAACTATTGTATGTATTGCATTAACTTAGAAGCAATGTTTTTCTATTTATTTTATCTGTTATTTCATTTCTGATATGTGGTACGGGTTTGTCTGTTGGGTGAGACAGGAGTGTCTCCTGGTGAAGGCACAGGAGCAACAATGTCTGAAGATGAAGATGAGCAAGTAGAGAGTGATGCTCATTTGTTTGATGGGAGCTTAGATGGGTTAGGGTTTGGTCCTCTTGTCCCCACTGAGAGTGAGAGATCTTTGATGGAACGAGTTAGACAAGAACTCAAACATGAACTCAAGCAGGTAACAAATGATATATAAATATATATATATATATCATTTAGTCCTATATACACATTGTCTCGTCTGTTAAGTTACATTGTCCATTATTTGACAAACTATTATCTTTTGTTTTATATAAAGAAAGCTTTTATAGTAACGTCTATTATATCTAGTTGATCTAATGATATGTGAAACCATGTTTTTTGTGAAAAGGGCTACAAGGAGAAAATTGTAGACATAAGAGAGGAGATATTGAGAAAGAGAAGAGCTGGAAAGTTACCAGGAGACACCACCTCGGTTCTCAAAGCTTGGTGGCAGTCTCATTCTAAGTGGCCTTACCCTACTGTGAGTCCTCTTTTCCTAATTCTTCAATCACTGACATGGATACGTCTCAAGGGTTTCTTGTTTTGTTCTATATAGCTTGCCTTACATTTGTGACTTCTTCATTTGCCTTTTTAGTCTCCTAAGTTTTGAATGAATGAGATGACTTTGGCAGGAAGAAGATAAGGCGAGGTTGGTGCAGGAGACGGGTTTGCAGCTCAAACAGATAAACAATTGGTTCATCAATCAAAGAAAGAGGAATTGGCATAGTAATCCATCTTCTTCCACCGCCTCAAAGAACAAACGCAAAAGGTACTATACTGACATAACTGTAGTAAGAGTTATCCAAGATAGGACAATGCTTGTTGAACAAATATACAATTCCACGAATTATGCTAGTGTGGCAAAGTGTATAGCTTAAATTTATATGTAGTGTGAGCTTGTTTAGTCATGGTTAGATTAAATTTTAGTTACATTTTTCAAGAAAACACGGAGTCATTGAATTTCGTAGAGTTGTTTTATGAAGCAATGCAGGTGAAAATAGCGGAAGAGAGCGTTGAAGTCAGTTTGTAGCTGTGCATGGAAAGATCCAATATCTTGATAGACTTTGGAGGTACAAAGATAAAACTCCTACACAAAACCAGCGTAGAAAGTATCTTTGTGGCTTCATCATATGTTGTTTATTAGGGAGCACACAAAACCCAAAAGACCAAGAAGCAGAAGCATGATTTGTAATATGAGGCATAGATGGAATTTGTGATAGGACAGATCCTACCATCCCCATTATTATCATATCTTGTGAATAACAAGGAGTTTTCTCAAGAAAACACGAAGGAGTTTTCTCTTTTAACATTTGTGCAAATTGATTATTAGACGTACTATATAGTATATACAATTAGACAATTAGTCTAATCACTAGCTAACCCTAATACAAAATATATATGATTCCGCAAACCTCTTCACGCCTGGTCACTTCCGGAGCTGCAAAGGTTGCCGGCAATGTTTCTAAACCCGACCCGGACACCAAACCAGATGATTTTTCGGATCACCGGGTCAGCGGATTGACCGTGGGTTAACAAATAAATGAATTTTATCATATAATAATATATTAGTTATAAAAATAATATGTAGAAACTAAAGTTAAGTATTTTCTAATATTTTATAAAACATAAAATAATAGTTTGGATATGTATATATTTTATGTTTAAAAATATTTAGAAAATATTTAATTTTAATTTCTATATTTTCATTTGACATACCAAACATCAAAATAGCTTAGATTATTTAAAAATATTTGTAACAATTTAAGATTTATGACATCTATACAAAAAATACCAGAACATCAAAAATCATAAATATTTATAATTTAATGTGAATAATAAAATTATAAACTTCAAATCCAAATATACCAAACATAAAGTATCATTAGTAAATTGTTGATAACAAAACTGAAAACCTAATTTCTTAATTAAAATAATACAAATATATTTTAAAAACATAATTAAAAACTAAAAAAAAAGATTGTCTATTAGTTCAACCGGTAATTGGGTTCCGGGTTTTATTAGATTTTAACTGGTTTTATCGGGTTTTAATTTTTTGGTTTTTTCATAAAACCCCAACCGAATTTATTTTGGATCACCGGGTTTACCGTTTCCGAGTCTGATTTTAAAATACTGGTAGCCGGCAAATAAATGAAAGATAAGACTTTCTCCGCCGTTGACCATTGTTAAAAAAAATTATCATGCTTTTCCATTTGGGCCTGACTATATCTCCAGTATCATCTCAAGCCTCTTGGGCTTCTTACAACTATGGGCCTAGTTGTCTCTTGATCCATATCGCCACGGTACTACGCATGGTTTACTATTATAGCTCAAATGCGTGAACGCGGACATTTCCTACGTAATTACGTAGTCATCTACCTCCAGTAAATTCGATTAGTATGTACTAGTGTAAAATTTGGTTTTTTTTGGTCATCATTGTAAATTTTGTTTATTCAAATCGGTTGCACGTAAATCAAATTAGTCTATACTTTATAGTTTTTGGATTTGCTTCAATTCAATTCGTTTTCTTTTCATGAAGATTAAGAGGGACTAGGGCTAATAGTGGCAATTCAATAGTAGCCGAAGGGAGTCTCCTTTAACTTTAAGAGACAAAAAGACACTGAGGAATAAGATTGCATTACGTGGTTTTCTGATTGGTCTGTGTCTTTTTATGACAGTAATCTAAGAAGTGTTTTTTTTTTCGATAGCTGGGCCAAAAGGCAGCTGTGTGTTATCTGTTATGTAACAGTGACGAGACAGTCACTTCTGACGTTCTCTTTTGTCCTTATAGCTAATAATGTTTTTTTTTTTCCAATTTACAGTGCTGAATAAATTGAAAGATTCGCTATCTGAAAGTGACACAAAAAAGTGATACAGATAAAATAAAGTACTAGTGGGTAACTAGGGGATAGAGAATAAAACAGAGACAAGGACGACAAGGAAGTTCACAACATTCTCTCTTGCTCTATCATGAGCTTCTTTATGTTTTCATGTTAGCCAATGTACGCGGAAAATTTCTGATCTGATATTCTACAAAAAAGAAACAAATATAATAAGATAAGTCATAAAAATATTTGATTCGTCTGGTGTTTCTGTAAAAAACTTTTGATAATATGGCGAACTTATCTTGGTACGGCAACATCTGTAAGTTAAGGTCACGACCTCGTAAACTAAATTGAATATAATAAAACCTTTACATATACATTCGTTGTTGGTGTCACGATGCAATCTCTCTTATCACAAAACAAGCTGGAAGTTACCGTACAAATTAGGGCAAAAAAGACTATACAAAAATAAAGTTACCTTATTGCCTGGCTCCACAAAACCTATAAGAAACGGTCACATAAACTATGAATTAAGAATCGATTTTGTAGTGTTTTTTGCACTGTTCGCAGATCCCACTGATACATGGCGGCTGCGATTAGTTTGTTTTTTAATTTATTTTAGACCAAAAAAAAAAGTTTCCTAAGAAACCGTAAACCGTCGCGTAATGATGGCCTTAGTAACAATTACCCAGTCTGTAACTCTAATGTACTGGGAGATCTTTTTTAAAAAAGTGCACCTCAACGTCACAAGTTCATATCTCGACTTGGACTGATATTTTGCCTTAACCATTGTTTTACATCAGATATAAGATTCGATTCCAAATATCTTTATATATATATGTATATATATATATATGTGAACAAAAATATCTAAAATTTGAAAATTCAATGAAGATGATTGACAATGAATGTTGTGACTTTCGTGGCGATCAGGTCTAGCTATAGAAATAATTTGTAAGGGAAAAATATAAAAAATATATGATTATTAATTTTCAAAAGGGTAATACTATACAAAGAAGTAAGATTTGAAGCATCAAAGTGAAAGAGACATGTATAATGGTGGCAAGTGGTGTATCACTAGATTCACTACATAACAACCCGGACATCAATACATGTGAAAAAAACGTTTTAGGTACTTTTCCTTTTCCTTTTATTTATTTCATCCCCACTTCACTTCATTTCACACTCTTATCTTCAGTCTATCTCCACTCGTTTCTTGCTTTCTTATTAAAAAAATTTAGTTTTAAACGTTGAGGATAATATGATACTTGGCCTCCACTATCTTCAACCTGTTTTAGATGCTTATGCTCGTACCCACCATACCAATATCTCTGTATATTGGTAACCACTTCCAAATAATAATTTATAAATAATAGAAACGTGAAGATTGGTTCTTCTAATTATTAAATTTATATTATTCTAGTTCGAGTAGCCGAACCAAGTTCATGTGTTCGAAAAATTATAACAAAACTTTTGTGTTTGTTCATGAGATTAATAGAAGTATAAGACTACACACTGTGTTTGCTCTTGCAAGCTGCGACAGTCTCACTGATCAAAACATGTTAATTTCTGTTCTTCTTATGCCGACACCAACTATAACCTCTTTTGTGGTTATGTTATAGTCTTTAATGTTTTGAACCTCCCACTCATAGTTTTTGGTTGAATATAGCTTTTGCTACTTTGATACTTGACTTCTTAATCGCATATCGTATAAAATCTTCACTTGACCCACGTTTCGACTAGCTAGGTTCCAACAATGTTGATTAATCAATCCTCAGCTCAAGAATTTTCTCACTCATCATTTGCAGCTCTCCAGTTTTTGACCTGAATATCTTTTGTATCAGCTACAAAATTGTGTGGTAATTAGTGACCGGCTAGTATCAACTCCAGTTATGCATGGTTTGATCTTGCATTCCAGATCATTTTTACAAATCTATAAATACAATAAGGAAGAAATTGTCTCTCTTTTCAAGAACATTCTGCAAATCAGAAGTGAAATCGATTTGATTTGATATTGATTTGATATTGTAATAGTAAATGCTTATTTACAAAGAAAGATGAGAGAGCTACTATTTATATAGAAAATGTATCTTTTTTTTTCACACATTATCAATATGCGAAAAGAGCATTTACATAGACAATAATGACGTCATACTCGTACGTTATTTCTCTAATAAGCACAACGGATGAACATTAACATTCCGCCGTCACACGAACAAAGGGACTACTGAACGGTCAGAACGAGATCAGATCAGCCCTCGCCGATCTAGGCTTCGTCACCGGAGACGCAGGCAACCTCGCCGTGAAATTAGGGAAAGAACCGTCCTCGTCCGCTCGTACATCGTCCTCGAAATTGAGCGCGTAGCTGAAGGCATCGTAGCTGAAATCCACAGGATAGCTCTGGTGGCTCTGGTGGTGGCGGTGGTGGTGAGGAGCGCAGTTGTTGTTTCGGCACGTAACCTTGACGCGTGTCTTGACCCGGCGGCAACGTTCTCTGAGCTCGAGCTCCTGCGCGGTGGATTTGAGCCACTCGTAGGGAGATCGAGGTGTTCTCGGTCCGATCATGGCTTCGGGTTCGACCACAGCGTTGGCTCCTAGACAGCAGAGCGGAGATCTCATTCTGTGGGTGGTTACTCTCGTTGATCTAGCGGAAGAAGGAGAACTGCATTCATTATACATCTCGTAAAAAGAACTGAAACTGTAATGGAAAGAGAAAATGTTCTGTAATAGAAAAACCAGAAAAGAAGGAATGTGAGAGAATATATAGGAGAAAAATTAGGGAAGAAAATTAAAAAAAGCGTGGGTGGACAGTGAGCTTGGGCTTGGGCCTGTAGTCCGAGTTTTCAGAGTGTTTGTTTTGGTAAAGTTTTGTTTTCCCGCTGATTTAGTGATCATAGTAGAAAAAAATGATACATGGTAATGGTATTATAAAGTTTTCATTCTTTCACTGATTAAGCTCAAGTGTTTAACGCTTTAGTTTTGCTCTTTCACTAGGACTCACTATAGTTTGTTGCTTTTGACTTGTAAACAATAAGTGGTTGATACTATATCATGAACAGAAGAACAAACAAACAATAAGAGATTGGTACTAGATCATGAACAGAAGAACACACACCAAAAAAAGTCTTTTTTTTTTATTCTTTGTTATAGGATCAGACGCTGGGAGTAAATGGAAACAAGCTTTATCCAGGTGGAAAAATAGTATATCACTAGGTATACACCAATACTAAGACTATTCAAAAAAAGGTAAATATACTTTTGAAAAGCATGTACACCTGTATTGCTACTTGCACTTTGTGATAACCTTTGGAATTGGTGGTCTGACATCCAAATGCAGAATGTGTCCTTCAAAGTTCAGACCAAAGCTTTATGGCTTATGCATTGATACAGTGTTTGGCAAGATTACAAACATAGCTCCTGAATTGCTTAGATTTTGCGTTTTAAACCCTGAGGTTTACTTTCTTTTATTAAAGTTCTTCCCAAAGAAACCCCTCTATTGCTGTCTCTTTTCTCTCTTTCTAAATCAAAACTTCGCGCCGTTTCCATAGTGGAATAACCAACTCCGTGTCGTTTTTAAGTGTAGTCTCGGAACTGGTTCTGTCTCTTGTGTATTGGCCTTTGCCTGCTTCTTCCGCCGAGATTCGCTACTCGAGACATGAGATGGCTGAGATATCTAAACCAATGGCGTGGAACAACGAAAGAAGCATTCGATCAAGTTTCCATCGTCGCCAAGTTTCTCTGTTTGCTTCATATCACCGATCGTTACATAATCTCCTCCACTCACGTCTGTAAATCATTGCAATTCAATCTCTTTGTTTAGTTTCTTTTCTTACATCCACCAAGAAAGCTGATTCCTTTATATTGGGTTTCAGGTTCAAGGTCCTAGCATGCTTCCGACGCTTAATCTCACCGGCGATGTCATTTTGGCGGAACATTTGTCTCACCGGTTCGGTAAGATTGGTCTCGGTGACATTGTGTTGGTTCGATCTCCGACAAACCCAACGAGGATGTTGACAAAGCGGGTCTTGGGTTTAGAAGGACACAGACTCTCTTACTCTGCTGACCCATTGGTCGGTGATAGCTCAGTCAGCGTTGTGGTAATGACCATCCGATAACCTACATTCAATGTTAACTAATCAGGTCCAAAAATGTGGTATGTTTGATGGTTTAGGATGGTCTAGAAGGTGAACCATTGCTGGTTATCGGTTTCGGTTAAACTAGATTTGAGACTAGTTATAGCATTGAGAGTCTTCTTGTCTTATAAGCCTCTTTAGCATTCATGGACACATTTTTTTGATTTATGTCTTGCTTCGTCAAAAATAGGTTCCAAGAGGTCATGTTTGGATTCAGGGAGATAACGTGCATGCTTCAACTGATTCACGTAATTTTGGACCTGTACCTTACAATCTCATCGAAGGGAAAGCTCTTCTGCGGGTAAGTCTTTTGTAGTCTTGAACCTTCTTTTCTAGATTTAAAGTTGGTGTGAAATACACAACTAGTAACATTACGTTTGCTTCTTTAGGTCTGGCCACCACGATGCTTTGGGTCTTTGAGGTGAGGAGCACATTCGAGTTGTTTTCGTCCTTTTGCAATATGATTCATTAACAGATTGTTGATATAGCGATTATGTTGGGGGGGTGTTGTTTATACTCATTCTAGTAATCTTTTCATTTAAATTTTGATAGAATCACAGAACTAGATAAGCATATTTGCTCTGTTCCCGAATTGGCTACATTGGAGGAAGCCATGGGACTTGATATTTGGATGATAAATGAAGCTATATCTAGTGTTAAGAAGAATCATGGTGTTGGATTTCAAAAAATGTGGTGCCTTTTGGGATGATAATTGTTGCTTGAACAAAGTTTTAGATGTATTGATCCTTTTGAGATGTGAAGCCAATCTGGAAGAAAGACAAATCGGTTAAACCGAACCACTCTTGTCATTTAGCGAGTGTTTCAAATCGGATTGGACAGGCCAGTCTGACTGGAACTAGTTACTCTTGCCAACTGAGCCGCGGGTTATGTGTTTAACACTAGTTAATCGAGTCTTATCATTGCCGACCAAAACAAAGACAATTCACCATTGCTGCTCAAGCTTTCCTCTGTGACATGAAGACTGAAGCGACGACGATTCCCGAAGGCCAAATCGATTTGTGTTGAGGACGAAGCTTCACGGCGGAGAATGAGCACTTCGGATTGAGCTTGATTGTCGGTGTGAATCGAAAGGAGGTGACACGGCGGAGTCGCTGTGCAGTGGCGGAGGAGAACATGAGAAGCCGTGAGACAGAAAAAGTAAAGTGCCTTGGAATGGTGAGCATAAGTTGCAAACTTGCAAAACAGGAGTTGGAAATTTCAAGAAAAATTCTACATCAAAAGAAGAAAAAAAAGAGATGTTTCATTTAAAAAATAATAATTAAGAAACCAAACAAGTCGTCTATAGTTTTGATCATGGGTAGACACGGATCGAATATTACCGTATTTTTCAGTATTTGTGATTTGCTTCAGATTTTATGGATATCTGATTTTCCGATTTGGTTTGCTTAGAAAAAAATACAGATATTCAGTTTTATGAATATCCAAAAAATTTAGGATTATTTGTGAATACTCACAGATATTTATAGATATCTTTTCTACTATGTTTAATACAAGTAAATATGAAAATATTATACAAACTTGTTCTTATAAAAGATAAAGTAAAACATTAATGAAACTATTTATTTATAAATTCTTAAAATTCATAAAAAATTCTTATAAATTAAATATTTTAAGAAGAGTTGTAGTTTTTTTATAAAGATCTTATAATTCTTTTCTTCATATTTTATTTTTATAAGTATTTTTATAAATATAATTATATAAGATTATACATTAAAAACTCTATTTAACTATAGGTATATATTTATTTATATAAAACTCAGAACGGATCGGATATTAGTCTCTAATTTTTTAGTATTTGTGATTTGCTTCGTTTTTATCTGATAGTGATTTTTAATATTTACTTTGCTTCGAAGATTTACGGATATCTAGATTTTTCGATTCGAATCGAATCAAATTTAGCGAATAAAATGCGTAGCCCTAGTTTTGATTTGGTTAGAAAAAACTCTCCGTAGCAATAATTATCTCACATTCTAATAAAAACCTTACAAAGTGATCTTGAATGTAAATGATTTTTTTTAAATAGAAAATTGGAAAGCAGAAAAGAAAAAGAAAAAATAATAATAAATAAATAAAAGTTAAAAAAAGGAAGAAGGAAAAAGGAATGGTCGTGAGAAAAAAGTAAGGGGATAGTAAAAATAAAATATTTGTAAATACAGCTTTTAGATTACTTTCATAATGAAACAGACCCTTATGGGGTCCTCCACGAAGACTATTGTAGTTTCCTTTTTCATATTTTATGACGACTCGTCGACGACTTAGGTCTTTCATTTTCTGTACAGTTGCTTTCTGCACAATTTCTCATAGAAGTATATAAAACAACAACTCTGCTTCTTCCTCCTCCATACATTTCTCATAGATCAACTTCTCATTTACTCTTTATCTCTCTCTCATGGCTACTTCTTCTTCTTCATCATCTCGCATCAAGAGATACCATGTCTTTCCGAGTTTCCACGGTCCAGATGTTCGTAGAGGATTTCTCAGCCATTTACGCCATCAGTTTGCAAGCAAAGGGATCACAGCATTCAAAGATCACGAGATCGAGAGAGGTCATACAATAGGACCTGAACTTGTACAAGCCATTAGAGAATCAAGAGTCTCGGTGGTTCTGCTCTCGAAGAACTATGCTTCTTCAAGCTGGTGTTTGGATGAGCTGGTTGAAATCTTGAACTGCAAAGAAGCTTCGGGGCAGATTGTGATGACTATATTTTACGAAGTTGATCCGTCCGATGTACGGAAACAGACTGGAGATTTTGGAATAGCATTCAAGAAAACATGTGAAGGGAGAACTGAGAAAGATAAGAAGAGATGGATGGAAGCTTTGGCATATGTAGCAGCCATTGCTGGAGAGCACTCTCTAAACTGGTTTGTTGTTTATTTCTTTATATAACAGAGTTTATATACTTCAATGTTAGAGTTTATATAAACTTGGAATCTTTCTTTTGTTAGGACTGGTGAAGCGGATCTGGTCGAAAAGTTTGCCACGGATGTTTCGAACAGATTGAATGCTACACTGTCAAGGGACTTTGACGGGATTGTGGGACTGCAAGCTCACTTGAGAAAACTGAGCAATTTGTTATGCTTCGAGTGTGATGAAGCAAAGATGATTGGGATTTGGGGTCCTGCGGGAATTGGTAAGTCCACCATAGCTAGAGCTTTATTCGATTACCTCTCTAGAAATTTTCGACTTATGTGCTTTATGGGGAACCTCAAGGGTAGTTATAAGAGCATAATGGGTGTTGACGATTATGATTCCAAGTTGGGTTTGCAAAACCAACTTCTGTCTAAGGTTTTGAACCAAAGGGATATTAGGGTACATCATTTAGGTGGGGTAAAACAATGGCTACAAGATCAAAGAGTGCTTATCGTTCTTGATGATATTGATGATCTAGAGAAACTAGAGGTTTTGGTTGGAGAACTTTCTTGGTTTGGTTTGGGAAGTAGGATCATTGTTACTACAGAAGATAAAAATATTTTGAAGTCACATGGGATTCAAGATATCTACCATGTGGGTTTTCCATCTAGAAAAGAAGCTCTTGAAATCTTATGTCTATCTGCTTTCAAACAGAGATATGTACAAGATGATTTTGAAAAGGTTGCAAATAGAGTAGCATACCTTTGTGGTTATCTTCCGTTAGGCCTTTGTGTTGTGGGTTCATCATTACGTGGAGAGAGCAAAGAAGAGTGGGAGCTTCAGTTATCTAGGATCGAAAATAGTCTTGATAGAAAAATCGAAGACGTCTTACGAGTGGGATATGACAGATTGTCGAAGAAAAATCAATCTCTTTTCCTTCACATTTCATGCATGTTCAATCCTAGTTTCCAAGAATATGGTTATGTGACAAGCATGCTCGCTGATAGTAATTTGGATGTGGAAAACGGGCTGGAGACCCTGTCCATCAAATCTATGATCGATACAATTTATAGTCATTTCTCTTCTAAGCATATACAGATGCACTCTTTACTCCAACAATTGGGTAGACAAATAGTGCATGAACAATCAGATGAACCTGGGAAACGTCAGTTTTTAGTGGAGGCTGAAGAGATACGTGATGTATTAGCAAATGAAATGGTAACTTCTTTTATATAGTCTTATTTATCTTACTCTCTATTTGCTTTCATGATAACAATTTCATCAGTCCTCTTTTGGAATGTTTGTTAGGGCACTGGATCAGTCATAGGTATATCATTTGATGTGTCCAGGATCAGCGGCGAATTATCAATAAGTGGGCGAGCTTTCGAAGGAATGAGTAATCTTAGATTTTTAAAGATTTATAACTCTCGGAGATTGAGGATATCAGAGGACATGGAATATCTACCTCATCTAAGGTTACTACATTGGAATTCATACCCTAAAAAAAGTCTTCCTCCAAGATTTCAACCGGAACGTCTCGTCGAGCTCCGTATGAGATCCAGCGAACTTGAGAAGCTCTGGGGAGGAGTCCAGGTTGATATCTGTTAAAATTTTTTTAATGACACAAGCTCCATATGTGTTCTTCTTATTTGTTGTGTTTGACACATGCATGTAGCCCCTTGCAAATCTCAAGACGATAGATTTGGAGTTCTCCAGTAGGTTGAAAGAAATCCCAAATCTTTCAGAGGCTACTAATCTCGAGAAATTGACACTTGATTATTGCACAAGTCTGGTGGAGCTTCCCTCCTCTATTAGGAATCTACACAAACTGGAAAGGTTGAACATGAGCGGCTGCAAAAAGTTACGGGTTATTCCCACCAACATCAATTTAGCATCTCTTAAGAGTGTCGACATGAGTGATTGCTCGCGATTGAGAACATTTCCTGATTTTTCAAGCAACATGGAACTTCTTGATGTACGTAACACAATGATAAAAGATGTTCCTTCAACCATTGCTGAAGGATGGCTTCGTAGTGGCGAGTTAAATATAGGCAGCAAAAGCCTAAGGAGATTAACACATGTCCCAGAATATGTACAGATACTAGATCTAAGCAACAGTGATATAAAGAAGATTCCAGATTGCGTCATTGGTCTCTCTAAAATACAGTTTCTCACCATCATAAACTGCAGAAAGCTGGTGTCAGTGCAGGATCTGCCGCCTTCTCTTTTGTTTCTTGATGCAGATGATTGTGTATCGCTCAAAAGTGTCTGTTTCTCCTTCAACAAACCAAATGTTAGATCAGAAAACGACGCGTTAAGAACATCTCTTCTTTTCTACAACCCACGGAGAGTATTCACGTTCTACAACTGTTACTCACTAGAGGAAGAAGCAAGAAGAGTAATCATACAAGGATGGGATTGCATGAGTGTAGGTTTACCAGGTAAGGAAGTCCCTTCTGAGTTCACTCACAAAGCCAAAGGAAACTCCGTAACTATTTGTGACTGGACTTTCTCTGCTTCCTCAAGATTTAAGGCTTGCCTCCTGCTTTCTCCTTCAGACGAAGTGTTCTGTTACACAATTAAAATTGTTTGTCATCTGAGAAGCAAAGGTATTCTCATCAATGAAATTCCGTTCGATCCTCCTAAACTCCTAACAGATCACCTCTTCGTATTTGATGAGGACCTGTTTAAAGATGGGATATGCCTTGAAGTGGACTCGGATATTCAATTTGAATTCAGCTGCAACGACGTACATTCTAAGATTATTGAGTGCGGCGTACTGATCTTGGCAGAGAACGGTGAAACTAGTAGCAGCAGCAGGGGCTGGGAAGAGCAGAGTGATGAAGCCGTTGAGATCTCTGAAGATGAAAATGTCGTCAAAACCAGCAAGCATACAGGTTGGTGGCGTGGGCTTAAGAAGCTCGTTCTGAAGAAGAAGAAAAATAAGACGGAGTGAAACGTTTTGTATATGCTTTTGTGTTTAATAGACTGATAGTCATTTTGTGTTTAATAAGCTGATAGATATTTGTAGTGTAGCTCTGTCTCAAAGCTTAGGTATTGTTACCCACATAATCACATATATAGTGGACCGTTGCTAAGCTAGATCCCTTAGTTGATGGAATTATATCAGTTTCCAAGTCGTTAGGCTTTGTCTCAGTCCTGTCGTTACACATGGGTTCTGTACGAGTAAATCATCTCAAAATAGACTGTTTAGGTTTAGTAGACAGAGCCTTGTACTTAGGGGAAATCTTTAGTGATGGATTATCTGAGTTTTGAAGGATAAGATATCCAGAGGACCAAGTGAACTCAATTCTTGTGAGAATGTAGATTGCATCAGGCCTAGTTCTTTAGGTTATGTTGGCATCTGACTTCGTAATACAGGATGAAAAAGATGATAAACCAGTACGTAAGCAGTTTCAAAGATTTTTATTTTATTTCTAAAAATTCATTTGTGATACTGATTACTGAATATATCAATAACTTCTACATAATTAACTGCATATTGTTGTTGAGCTTGGTACTGATGTAATTCTGCGCATCCTTGGAGACTACCAGCTCCAAAATGCTGTCTCTGAAAGATTTAATAATTAACTTGTTCTTCCTCGTTGATTAAAGGGTTAAAAGAATACAAAATTTACTGGAAAAAAAAAGTGCGAGTTAGTCGGTTGGTTTAGAGTTTTGATTTTAAAAATAAGGCTCGACTCTTGAGCATATAAGTCTCCGTGATCACTTATCTCGAGGAAACCTGCCATGACTTATTCTTCCGATGATTCGTCGTCTAGCTACAGACTTCCGGTCACAAGTTTGGTCAATCGTCTCGTTAGTTCTTCCTCTGCTCGACTGCTCCAGGGTCTGCTTCGGTTTATGGTAGGGCGGAATCGTTACAGGATATGTCGCCTGATATCCCCGTAGAAGTGATCTTCCTTCTCCCCACAGAGTCCGACAGGCCATGGCTGGCATCTCGGGGGTATTTCACGTTGTATGAGACGTTTCTTAAGGAATGTCATCTCTGGTTTTCTTTTCCCGCCATTTTATTTAATTTGAGCTATTTTATTCTGTCTCAATAAGCTCTATGAGCATCAATCTATCTATGTTTTAAGTTGCTATCACGATCTGATTGGAACGCATATGCTAGTACGAAAACCTTCGCCATTTTTCATTTGGTGCCTCCGTTACGCATGTTTTTTACCGTGCATTAGTATATATAATATTTTTGTAGTCCTCCCAGGTGCATCTCCCATCGATTCTTCGATGGTGGTATCTCTTGTTGATGCACTGAAGGTTGTTTTGCATCGCAACTGACCTTCTTCTGTGTTGCTTCACTCTGTTAAAAGTTTACAGACGAGTAACTATTTGATATGATTAGAACGTTTAACCAAAAATTAAAAACATTGAGATGCTTGGGCCAAGATAATTGGTAATTGTATATAATAGTGATTTCTGGATTTTTGAGATAATACCAAGATATTTAAATGTCTCTTTTAGGTGGATGGTTATTGATTAACCAAATCTACAAAGATGTGCCGAAGCAGAGAAGAAAATAGTGGCAAATCAGCATAATATCATAATTATTATGGAGTATAGGTGGGTGGGTGTATTGTGTTACATACAATTTTTAGTACTAATATCTTCACTGAAAACCACCATAATTGAATGTTAGTAAACTAGTAGACTTTCACGAACAATAGACACAGAAAAGTATCTTGAGCTTATATTTCAAAGAATGATTCAGTGTTAGAAAAAAAGACACAGAAAAGTGTTGCGATTATGTTAGGATAATAGCCCATAGCATTAGAAACTTTTAAATCACAATCGCTTCTTCAAAGTTGCTTCACATTGTAAAAAGTAAGCAGACGAGTAAGCTATTGATATGATTAGAACCTTTAACCAAAAACACAAAGCATATTGGTAAAAATCTACTATATGATATGATTTCTGGATTGTTTATATGATAGTAATACCACGATATTCAAATGTCTCTTTTAGGTGGATGCTTATTGATTAACCAAATCTACAAAGTATTGTTGAAGCAGAGAAGAAAATAATGGCAAATCAGCATAATATCATCATTATTGAAACCGAGATATGTTAAAATATTGAATACTAGTACAACCTCATTGCTACCTCCACTTTAATAATAGGGATATGAAAATATCCCGGAGTAAAATAAGCATCTTATTCGTAATAATGAGATTCTCAAATTTGCTTTAGTTTAAATAATCATCAAAGTCTGCCATTGGTGTCAAGCCATCAATACATAAGATTCTTCTGTCTAACATTATCACAGCATATACTTTATACTGCATGAGATATCCGACATAATTTTCCGTTAATATATGACTTTAACACGTTTTATACTCTCCCATATCGCCATAATAAAACTCAATTATTTGCTATAAATCAGTGATCCGAGATAACAAAATTTCTCTCGCTATCATGTCACCACTACCCTATTCTTTGCAAAGAAACAACAGAGAAATGTTTAAAAGGTAAAGCAAAAAATAGTGGTGACTCGAGATGATACTAGTAGATAGGTTTGTAATAAGAAACAATAATCACATGACCCACTACTTGACCATGACCTGACCACGACCATATTAAATAAATCTAAATCCAGTGTCAGACATTGAATCACCAGTTAAACACTTATGTCTCTTGGATTGTTATGCTGAGGCTAGCTAAGCCTGGACACGTGTGTGGCTCTGCCACACGTGTCGTAGTTGTGTGGGACGAGGTGGGTTGACGTTGTTAGCCTATTCCTTTAACATAATGTATGTCCCGACCATACAAAAGTAATTGTTTTGTCCCTAACTCACCCAACACGAACCCCATGTGCCCCGCATTATTGATCACTCTACCATTAAAAATTATTTGAATTCTTAGATTCGTCTGAATTAACCCGTTACAATCGTCTTAGCACTATTTGTTTACTTTATTATCAAGTGACTAAACGATCTTAGTGTCATTAAGTTTAATACGAATCACAGAACATGGGTTATATATCAATACCATGTTCTTTTCACAAAATGGTTAATCCACCAGAAAAACACGACTATGGGTTTAGCTAACTTTTTTGGTATATGTATAGTAGCTAACTTATTTGTCTAGCTAAACAGGTTATTCATTGGTAGTCTATAAGCTATAAATGATATTGAATTTCTTCAGCTCTGTCCTGAATCGTGTCAATCAAATTTAAGAGATGTGTTGAGTAACCTCCTTTTCCCGTTTAGTAGATTAGGCAAGATTCTTTGCATCACCTTAGAATTGGTCTTAACTTAAAAAAACTAAATCCAAAGCCAACGTTAGCTATATTCTCCAAGTCTCATCTAACCTTCTAGCAACCTTTCATAGAATATTTGTGTTTGGTGGCTACAAGCGAGGGGAAGATCTTTGCATCTCACGAACAATCAAAATACTAGACAGTATGTAATTATTTTTCGAAGAGCAAAAGCAGCTTAATTTTTTAATATATAATTGCTACTTTGCTAGTAGATGTACTTTATGTAATAATACACGTTCTAACTAAATTACATATTGTTACAAAAAAAAAAAACTAAATTACATAATGCTGGAAAGAATATTTCGAGTCATGTTCCCTCACCTAGGATGTTTAATTTGACTTCAGTATCAAACATAGTTGCATGATTCTCTTCCACTGAAACAATTCTCTCTTTAACTCCCCATCAGTCATCCCTTTAGTTGTGGTGTTGATTTTTTCTCTACCAGTAAAAAATATGTTCTTGCGGATTCTCTTGGCCGATTAGTTAAAAACCAAATTTAAAAGAATCATCTAGCAACCCCCAACTACTATATGATATAATCAGTTAGATGGATCATAGATGTATCTTGATATGTACTCGTTCATGTTTACAAGATTCTATATTGTTGCTGGATACTACCAACTACTTTTGAATAACTGATATTTGATGGTAAGAGATTAGGTCTAACAAAGAAGACCAAGCGCAACCAACACATAAGATTCAATAATTTTTTTTCTCGACAAATACAATCAATAAAATGTGGTTTAAAAGTTTGATATCCAAGTTTCACCAAAAATCTAAAATTTCATAGAACCTTTACATTACTCTTCCATTTAATTGTATAAATCATTTTTTTTCTTAAAAGTGGTCTTACTAAAATACGTTGGAAATAAGTGATTATAAAATTGTTCATTTCATAATTTTTTTTTTGTTTTTCAGGGAAATATCTAGTTGAATTAAATAAAATTAATGTTTCAGAATCGGCAGTTATGACCATTGGATCGCGACAACAACAAAAGACCATTGGAATTGTAAATCCGGGCTCTTGGGTGCAAAACAACAGGCAATGGGCATTACACATTCAGCTTTTCCGGGAGGTACGAGCTGGCATCTTTCTCAGTCATCACACGTGGCAGCTTTTATAACTGCCCACAAAAGCATTCCTCGTGTCGTCCTTCTCAGCCGTCGGATCAAGAACCCGATTCTTTCCGAAACGGCCAAACCGCCAAGTTGAAAAAAAGGGAAAAAGGCAAAAATAAATAAAATAACTGCTAACCATGGTTAAGTTTGACTAACCCGACAGAGAATCACCCAAAACTCGGAAAAGGTCAAACTTTTTGGCAATATTTACATTTCTGCCATTGGAAACATCTCGCTATAAATTCGGTTCCGGAGACTCGCTAGGTTTGCCGAATCAACCTCCCTCCGGGACCTTCTAAAGAGAGAAGAAAAAAAATCAAAACCTCTTCCTCCTCTAGAGACTTCAGTTCTCGTTTCACTTTCAATATGCAAAGAAAAACAATGGTGACGACGTCGTCTCGTACCAAATCAAACGGCCCCGTGCTCCGTTCCCAATCGCCGTCGGGTCGATTCTGCGGCGATTACTCCAAACACATCCCTTCGTCGTCTTCCTCATCAGCTTTCGCTTCCTCTACGAGCTCTAGCTTCTCGTCACCGTCCTCAGCTTTCTTCAGCAACCGTCACGATAATAATCACCACAGCCACCACCGCTCCGCGTCTCCCACACGCGTGAATCTATACAAAGCCCAACCGATCGCGTTCTCATCGCTAGACAGCAGATCTATCTCTCCCACTAACAGATCCATCTCCGTTTCGAAGAAGCCTCAGCCTAGCAGCCACAACGGCCACCACCACCACCACCACAAGATCTCTTCCCCGAGGAGGTGTATGTGCTCTCCGACGACGCATCCGGGATCGTTCCGATGCAGTCTCCACAAAAACGTCGCGAATCCGCACGGGCAAGGCGCGGCGTCGTATCCGACGAATAGTTTGAACATGAGGAGATCCGCGATGACGAATTCGCTGGTGAGAATCGGTGGTGTGGAAGGGGAGTGGGTGAGGAGAGCGCTGACGACTCTGATAAGGCCTTCGTCGCATCATCTGAGAAGGAGAGCTGCGTATCAGCCTCGTCCTAGTAGGTTATCGATCATGTCGAAAGCCACCGAGTGTAATTGATCTGATCTGATATTAGATTTTCAGATTTCAAGGTTTGTTCTTCTCTTAACAGCTACAGATCTGGAGAGGAGAGCTCTAGATCGGCGAGATCTGGAAATCGAGTTTTGTAAAACGAAGATCGAAAGAAAGAAAAACGCACACACCATCATATATTTTTTCTTGTTGTTGGGTGTAGAAAAGATGCGTAATGCATTTGTACATACTTAATTTTTACTGTTCTTGCGTCTCTCCCTCTCTTTAAAAAAAATGTCGGACTCGAGAAATTGCACCTTAGCTAGAATCAATCTATCAAAATCTTGGCAATTGACAAATCTGATTCAAAATTTTGAATCCAATTTCTTTTTTTTTTTTTCAAAAACAAATCTAGTGTCAGATCCATTGTGTGTCAGTATGCTGTGTTTTTAAGATTTTCGTTTTCTCGTGTTGCGTCAAGTCAACGTTCGTGGCCTTCGTTGACCGTCTCGTTCACCGTCGTCGTTTCTCTGTTACTTCTCCAGGTATGCGTTGTTCGTTGTGTGTGAGGTATGTTCCTTCAATTTTATTTGTTTTTTTTTTTTCTTTGTTTATTTTAACTTCTAATAATATTTTGCTTTAGTCTCTCGTTTTGCAGGTTGTGTTTAGCGATGAAGTTTAAGCTACGTGACTAACAGGGACATGAAATTTTCGGATGGACAAAAAAGAACATAAAAATCGCTCATCCAAGACGAGTAAATGGCTTCTCCGGACAAATGAAAAAATGAAAAACATGCATACGGAAAATTTATAGTGTGGAAACATGATTGATGATAAAAAACAAAAGGACTTGAAAAAATGAAAAAGCAGGGGAAATGAGAAGTGTATTTTGGTTAGCTTACTGACCAATAGAAAACGACCTAACATGGAATAGTCACATGAGTTAGATTGAAAAATACATTTGAATATGAGGAACTGAGGATCATTCAATTCACGACGCATGAACAGTAAAACTGGAATGTTTGAAAGAAGAGAAAACAAGAGGTAAAAGTGGAAAGAAGTCAGGACCCCCTAGGTTAGATAGACCAGCTTATGTTCGGTCAGTTCTTGTTTTATCATCGAACATGTAAACTTTTGTTAGGATACTAATTTATCCAGTTTTGGCTCTGTTACTCACATACCCAAATCGAGATGGTCGAGCTAAAATCTTCTTTTTTTTTTTTTGCAAAAATCTATTCTGAGAACATTGTTCTTTTATTGATTGTATCATGTGGAAGTGGCTTTGATCACTCTTACTAGAATTAAGTGGTTGTTCAGCGCATGAGAACAAGAGATAGTGATGTATTTTATGTTGTTTGGGGACGCATTTACTGCTATCCTATACCCCTGTCCTAGACTAGGCTTTTGTACTAAGATCATCTGGTTTTGTTATAGTCCATGCAAAACGTTATACATGAGTTGCTTCTATTTTGCCACTCCAAAATGGGAAGATCATCTTTGTTTTCATTTACTTGTTTTGGTAAGCCTCATCTCCACTTTTTTTTTAATGTATGAACAAGTCAAATTTTAAAATATTCATAAATTTGGTAGATGAGAAGTTTTTTAATTTTTTTTGAGAATGGTAGTTGCAAAATAGAATTTCATAATTTAAAAGCATACTGACATCACGAATGATCAACCGATCTTCTAAGAGGTGAATTGCCATAAATTGTAACCAAGAGAATAAGATGAAGAAAAGGGGAGATAAAGGATATAGATCAATTCATAAAGAAGAAAGAGTGGAATGAAGATGTTGGATACACGTCTTCTTTACCTGGAAGAGTATATATGCCACCATCATTTTGTTAAATAATTGGTATATTTAAACTATTAAAATATCTCTTACATAGTTATATTGATATCTTTTTCATAATAAGTTTGGTTCAATTAATAGTGACATCATAAGAGGTCGGTCGACTACTTGCCTAATACTATTATTAGGTTGCAAAAATATAAAGAGATACATTGTTTATATAAAGAAAGAATGAAAAGATCTTAGCGTGAAAGCGATATATTATGAGTTTATGACTTAGGTAAGGTGGAAACCAAACTTATTGTGATGTGAAAACAGAAATAAAGTATGGAAGCATCTTCAGTTACGAGGAGATACAGTTTTAAGATGGGGCGACTAAGATTTCACAATCTCTTAACGATTACGTAAAGCTCATCCATAATTAAATAGATTTGCAAGATACGTACCGGTCCTACTAAGCAATACACCATCTTGATGGCTCGTAGAGCGGTGCTTCTGACTCTCAATCTCGTGACTCCCACGCAGACGTGCTCAATTTTTAATGGTTTCTACGGATGACTATTTCAGAATAAATAGAATAGTGATATTTAATTGTGTTTAACTGAGAATGCTGTTAGTAAATTAATTGAAATGGTTACATTCATCTGGTGTTTTCGAGTCAGAAAATGACGAAAGTGAGTGTATTTTGCGTGGTGGATTGGAACTTTCTGAAAAAGACTTGAAGATAGGGTTGCTTGTGTCCAAAGCGTGAGTTCACGAACAACTCCTTGATACTCTTTTTTTTTTTCTTTTTCTCCAACTTAATGTTCTCTCTCTTTTATTTCTCATTGTTTTCGACTTTTGAAGTTTGCTAAAAAAAAGTCTCATCATCTCTTTCTATAATTTTGTCTTCTTCACTTGACCATTTTCATAATAATTGAGACCTCTCTAAATCATTTTTGGTAAATTTACTATTCGTATATATGTAGGACGTTTTGTCAATAATCAATATCAATATCAATCACACTAAGGTGTGTTCTCAAATGTTCCGCGCTCTAATCACACGTCTTTTTGCTCTCTTGTTCTTCTGACACGTTTGTGGGGTTATGTTTTCAGGTCAAACCGACTTTTAGCAAAAGCAGATGACTATGGAATAAGGACCATACGCTACATTAATGACTATATAATAATATCAACATATTTTCCTCCGAGATACACCTCCAATGTGGTTTTTCCTTTTAGCTTGTGTTTGTTGAATTGGAAAACCTTCTCTTTTGAATTTTATACTTTAAAGAAATAAGATGGCGTAAGAAGCAAGTTAAAAGAGAATTTTGGTGTCAAGTCCATATTAAATTTTTAAATTTTATACCGCTAATATAAGTTGTGATGACAAGAAAACAAAACAGAAAATGATTATTGGGCATCAAGTCATTTCATATCTTTGAATTATTTAAAAGACTTCGACGGAGATCATAAGTTTCGTAACTAATATTTTTCCCACACAATCATAATCTGCAAGCTTCTATTTTGTACGATCCCTCTTTTTAGCAACGATCTAGTGTTGATGAGTTCTAAGTTGATATTAATACTATTGTTTATTCACATTCCAAAATAAACGTGAAGAATGGTCAACAACGGCAGCTCAATGATCTAGGAGACCTAAATATTCAACGGCAGCTCAATGATCTAGGAGTACCTCATTTCAGTTGTAACACCTAGCTATGTGACATCTAGCTATATGTAGCAAAAAAAATTAAAAAGAGAAACACATGACAGTCTTCAATATGATTAATGTGTTGTATTCAACCATTTCGTTAGTTATGACTATTAAATACTAGAGGCAAGGCTCGTGTGTTCTGTTCTTTCCAGTTTAGTTCAGTTAAGCAAAGTACCTTTTTCATGACTAGTGATAGTTTGAATACATTCAGTAATTATTTCTAAATACCTTAAATGTTAGTAGAAGCTTCAGTATCCCTTAAATGTTTTTTTTTGTAACTAAAACGAATAAGAAACTATTCGTTAAAAATTTGATTACCAATTAAACAGCAGTTGAGGTGGGAAACGAGAAATGAGTGAGTATGACCCACATACTTTCCTTAAGATGAGTAAATAACTCTTTAGCTTTAGGTGTGATAAAAAAAAAAAAAAGCTCTTTAGCTTTAGGTTGAGAAGAGCTAATACACAGACACTACATGTGACTATGATAAACCACAAAGAGATTATATAACTTTTTAATTTTCAGGGCTATTGGCCTATGGCACAGTTTCACTTTGGCTTTTTTTTGAAAAGAGACCCTCGTTTCACATTCTTTTTGTGAGTTTCTCTTCTTGATAATTGAAAACTTTCCATCCACACACTCTGACGAAACAAGGTACCTTTTGTTATCTTCGTGTCTCTTCACATTCCTAGGTAATCTACAACCACTCACTGTAAAGAAGGTGTACTATGAATTTTCTAGATTCGATTCGGACGCAAATTTATGCAAATCACATTCACATAGCAGGGAACAAAAAAAAGTTGAAAAGGAGAAGGAAACATTCAATGTAAACCGGAGTTTAGCAGAGTTTATGGTCTACTCTCTTAAGCAAAGTTAATTTAACATTGTTTGGAGCTTCTCATATGAAGATAGACATTAAGGATCTGAACTTTCTAGTCATAAAAAAGAGATACTGCCGGAATTTTTTTTGAGGAGCAAAGAAGTGTAATTATAAAATGCTTAAGTCAGGTTTAAAAGTCAGGAAAGAATCATGACAGCATACAAATATACAATGCGTACGTCCTTGAAGTTGTGAAGTGTTCCATCCCAGGCTTCTGATAACGACATCGATCTTTACATTTCGAAGTAATTTTTTTCGTTTAAATTAGAATTATCGAGTTTATAGGATTCAAATCCCAACCATTGCTCGTTTTTTTTTTGGGTTGTCATGTGTTAATCACAATCATTGGGAAGGGGGAACAAAACGAAGGCACAAGTCAGAAATTGGACTATGGTTTAACAATTGGGCAGGCCCATCTCGAAGATAAAACAGTCTAGTAGAGATTTATGAGACTGATCTCCATGAACCTGAAGTACAATCATATCGGATCATTTCATCAAATTCAAAAGTAATATCAGATTCGTGTATGATATGATTAAGATCCTCAAGGTAATGTAAATATTATACACATTTATGGTAAACTAAACATGATTTATATATGAGGCTGCAAAATTTAATGTGGTTGGTCTGTTTTTTGGAAGAATAAAATCAGAGCAGGTCCTAGACAATGCCTCATGAAACATTTGCAACAGGCTCCCGAAATTTTTGAAAAAAACTAAATAGACATAAACCCCTAAAAAAATATTTTAAGCCCCTAAATTGGTAAAAAAAATTTTTTACATAAGACATTGTTATAGACCCCCGAAATCTCAGAACTGCTTCTGGATAAAATAGAGAGAGTGATAATGACATTGACACGGGTGTTGTTTTTTTTTTTGACACGGGTGCTAGAGTGCTTTCAGTTATAGACGAAGCTAGATCAGGGATGCTTTGTAATTTTGTATCCATCTCAAATGGGCTCCAAGACTGACGCTCAGATCGCTTCTTAATTCTACTTCCACCACATTACTTTACTTTTATAGTTTTTTTCTGTGCTTTCTCTGTTGTTTAGTGTTCTGATGACTGAGAAGTAATATAGATTTTTTTTTTTGAGAAAATTAGTAGAAATAATAGTAAATAGGATTATTTTTTTTTTGTTTTAAAAAGAAGTATTCAAATTAAATAGATTTGAAAGGCTAATAGAGACGAATAAAGTAAAAAAAATAAAATAAATGTAATGCGTGTGTGAACATTGAACAAGTGTTGGGTTCTATAGAGAGAAAATTTCAAACGTCAACAATATACAATGATATTTCAACCTAAAATATTACTATTATCTAATATTTTCTTTGTTTTTGGGTCTTCTTTCTATTGTTAACTTTTTTTTGTACAGATTCACCGTCTGACATACACGTATAGAATAAAATAGCATGAAGCTGCCACCAATATGAGAGATGATGCATACTTCGTGGCACGATCGTGGAGAGTACTAATGAAATAAAAAACTACTAAGAATGTAGACAGCTCAAAATGTAATATTCGATCGCATAATAAGATTCTATTGCTTATCGTCAAAGGACAAAAAAGAAGATTCTTATGTTTATGCTGTTTTGCCATGTGTCCATCTCTCACTGCTCTTAACACGCTTTTCCGTATATATTCAAATAGAATCTTCCAGTAAGCTCAGCTTCTACATGCCACATCACCGCCCTTTCAACATTAAGAAAAAAACGAGAATACGAAGAACGAATCAACCATTGACGTCTAGAATTAAATAATCGAATATTTAACGATTAAACCAAAACTATATAAGAATCTCGAAATATTATTTCATTATTGATTGATTAATATAAAAAGAAAATCGAAGAGACTGTTTTTACAGATCAATCAATCAACGAAAATGGTGGGAAACGATTGGGTGAATAGCTACTTGGAGGCGATCCTCGCCGCGGAGCCAGGGATCGGCGACTCCAAATCGTCGCTGCTGTTGAGAGAGCGTGGCCATTTCAGTCCGAGCCGTTACTTCGTGGAAGAGGTCATCACTGGCTTCGATGAGACTGATCTTCACCGTTCCTGGGTTCAGGTATGTACAATCACCGTTTATGATCTCTTTTTTTTTGCTAAAACCTTTTATGATCTCTGTTGCGTATTTGAACGTTTGCTGAGTTGTTTTCGATTTTGATCCCAAGGCTGCTGCAACGAGGAGTCCGCAGGAGAGGAACACGAGGTTGGAGAATCTGTGCTGGAGGATTTGGAATTTGGCTCGTCAGAAGAAGAAGGTTCGTCTAGATATATAAAGAATATTAAGTAATATATAAAAGGTTAAGCCAATCCTATTGTTATGATTTTAAGTTGGAAGCCGATAATAAATCCGAATCTAATAGAAGTTGCAGTTTGTGGTTGGTTTTGCTGTCGCGGCTGATTTGTGGAGGAATTGATCATTGTGAGTGTTGTGAAATGTGATTTGATTAGGTGGAAGGGAAGAATGCTAAGCGTGCTGCTAAACGTCATCTCTTGCGCGAGAAAGCGAGGAAGGAAGTGACTGCTGATATGTCAGAAGATTTTTCTGAAGGTGAGAAAGCTGATGTGCCTGGTGAGATTCCAACTCTTAGTGATGGGAGCAACACTAAAGGAAGAATGTCTCGGGTCAGCTCCGTTGACGTGTTCGAGAATTGGTTTGCTCAACACAAAGAGAAGAAGCTTTACATCGTCTTAATAAGGTATATAATGATATACTACCTTTTAATAGAAAGTGGAAAGTAATGGTGTGAGTCTTCTGGTGAGGATATTTATGACTAAGTTGTGAACACTCTGTTATTGTTTTATAGTCTTCATGGTTTGATACGTGGTGAAAACATGGAGCTTGGTCGGGATTCTGATACTGGTGGCCAGGTACTCCTCTTCCTTCAAGCAATTTTTTTAAAATTTATAGTCTCAGGCTACGAATGGTAATGGTTAAAACCGCACCGCAGTTAACAATTACAAAAATCTTTACATATATATATATAATATATCTATACATTCTTTTTGCTAATATTAGAACCGCACCTTAGTTATTCTGCATGTTACCATTTGGAGCCTTAAGTTGCTCAATTCACACTTCTGCAATCAGGTGAAGTACGTTGTGGAACTTGCAAGAGCACTGGGCTCAATGCCAGGAGTCTACCGTGTCGATTTGTTAACCAGGCAGGTCTCTGCGCCGGGTGTGGATAGCAGCTACTCTGAACCGACTGAGATGCTGAATCCTTTGGACACAGACAGTACAGAGCAGGAGCATGGAGAGAGTAGTGGCGCTTATATCGTCCGTATACCTTTCGGTCCGAAAGATAAATACGTACCAAAAGAGCTTCTCTGGCCTCATATCCCTGAGTTTGTTGATAGAGCACTTAGCTATATTATGAAAACCTCCAAGGCTCTTGATGAAGAAATTGGTGAAGGAGGACAAGTGTGGCCTGTTTCTATTCATGGACACTATGCAGATGCTGGTGATTCCGCTGCTCTTCTCTCCGGGGCGTTGAACGTACCGATGGTTTTCACTGGGCATTCTCTCGGTCGTGATAAGCTTGAGCAGCTTCTGAAACAAGGACGGCCGAAAGAAGAGATCAATGCTAACTACAAGATAATGAGGCGGATAGAGGCAGAGGAGTTGTGTCTCGATGCTTCTGAGATAGTCATAACTAGTACGAAGCAGGAGATAGAAGAGCAGTGGAATCTTTATGATGGTTTTGATCCGGTTCTGGAGCGTAAACTCAGAGCAAGGATGAAAAGGGGTGTGAGCTGTCTAGGCAGATTCATGCCTCGCATGGTTGTAAGTATATCATCTCTATTATTCCTCTTTGAGAGGTTTATTTTTTTTACCATGACTCATGAGTATACTTGACATGTGTTGCTTCTAGGTGATTCCTCCAGGTATGGAGTTTCATCACATTGTACCACATGATGTGGATGCAGATGGAGATGATGAAGATCCACAAACTGCTGATCCACCAATTTGGTCTGAGGTACAATGTAGTTGAATCATTTCGTTTTCTTTTCCTAATGCACCTTTATATTTACTGTGAACTCGTTACTTGGGCAGATTATGCGTTTCTTTTCTAACCCGCGGAAGCCTATGATACTCGCTCTTGCGCGGCCAGACCCTAAAAAGAACTTGGTTACTCTAGTCAAAGCCTTTGGAGAGTGCCGTCCATTGCGGGAACTTGCTAACCTTGTACGTTCCTGCAGCTATTCTTCACAGAATCATGATTTTCTGGAGGTTAATTCACTTCTTTCTCATTCTCTTTTTGATTGCAGACACTGATAATGGGAAACAGAAATGATATTGATGAGTTATCTACCACGAATGCCTCTGTGCTTCTATCAATTCTGAAGCTAATCGACAAGTACGACCTATATGGTCAAGTGGCAATGCCTAAGCATCACAAACAATCTGATGTTCCTGAAATTTACCGTTTAGCAGCCAAAACAAAGGTAAATGCTTAAAACATGTTTACTTATCTCCACTATGTATCATTCACTGATCAATAAGTGTTCCCATATTACATAATCACTTTGCTTTGCTTCTGTTTATCTATCTTATCTCAAACCTTTTTATCTCAGGGAGTATTTATAAATCCAGCTTTCATCGAACCATTTGGATTGACTCTAATCGAGGCAGGAGCTCATGGTCTGCCCACTGTTGCAACAATAAATGGAGGACCTGTAGATATTCACCGGGTTAGAAAATTTGCACTATACATCACTGCAATCAAATACAAAGCTATAGCTGATTTCTGATTTTGACTTTGCAGGTTCTTGACAATGGTCTTCTAGTTGACCCTCATGACCAGCAAGCCATATCTGACGCCCTCTTGAAACTGGTCTCAGACAAACATCTCTGGACGAGATGCAGACAAAACGGCCTTAAAAACATCCACCTGTTCTCATGGCCAGAGCATTGCAAAACATATCTGGCTCGTATAGCTTCTTGCAAGCAAAGATCTCCCAAATGGCAGAGAGTCGAGTTCGAAAACTCGGACCCTGACTCACCCAGCGACTCCCTCAGAGACATACACGACATCTCCTTGAACCTAAAACTCTCCCTGGACGGCGAAAAGAGTAGTAGTGTAGATACCAACTTAGACGCCGAAGACACCACCACCACTGCTGAAAGAAAAGCTAAGCTAGAGAAAGCTATTTCAACTTTATCACAAAAGAAGATCTCGACAGATAAAATCGACTCAAAGATGCCAACTCTGAAACGACGTAAACACATATTCGTTGTCTCCGTTGACTGCAGCTCAACCTCTGATCTTCTCCAAGTGGTCAAAACAGTTATGGACGTTGCTGGAGAGTCGACAGGGTTCATACTCTCCACGTCGATGACTGTCTCCGAGACTCACGAGGCGTTGATCTCAGGAGGGTTGAAACCGCAAGACTTCGATGCTGTGATCTGCAACAGTGGGAGTGAGCTTTACTTCACCGCCTCTGCTTCTGAGGATAAAACCGTGCTTCCTTATACGCACGATCCGGATTACCATTCCCATATAGAGTTCCGTTGGGGTGGTGAGAATTTGAGGAAGACTTTGATTCGTTGGATTAGGTCTGTTGAGGAGAAGAAGAAGCTGAAACAAGGAGAGATTTTGTGTGAAGATGAAGCTTCTTCGACTAACTACTGCTTATCTTTCAAAGTGAAAGATCCTGCTTCGGTAAATACACCCTCAGTCTCAGGCTTAGAGTTTTCTTTCTTCTTGAGACGGTGCGTTGATTCGTTTAATCTATGTGTATGCAGATCCCTCCAATGAAAGAGCTGAGGAAGTTGATGAGAATCCAAGCGTTACGTTGCAATGTGGTTTACTGCCAGAATGGAGCTAGGCTAAACGTAATCCCTGTTCTTGCCTCGCGATCTCAGGCACTTAGGTAAGTTTTTGATCGTAAACTAATCATCTTCTTGGGTTTGGATTCGTGTTTGAGCTACTCTGTTTTTTTCAGGTACTTGCTAGTGCGATGGGGGATTGATTTATCGAACATGGTGGTCTTCGTGGGAGATTCAGGTGACACTGATTACGAAGGCTTGCTTGGAGGGGTTCATAAAACTGTGATACTAAAAGGCATAGCGAGTGATTTGCGTGAGCTGCACGGCAACAGAAGCTACCCAATGGAAGACGTGACTCCACTCAACAGTCCTAATATAACCGAAGCTGAAGAATGTGGCCGTGATGCTATTAAGGCCGCCCTTGAGAAGCTTGGGATCAATCTCCTCAAGCATTGAGGCTGTGTGTTATTCCCTCATTAAAAGAGTTTTTGTACCAATATGCTACGATGGTTGAATTAATAATACGAACTACAATATAACAATAAAAGACTGTATAATTTTGAGCGAAATGTAAAATTTTGTGTTTGATTTTCGTGATGTATGGAAATATGTAAAATTGAGAAAGAAGAGATGATCGTATTTACATAGATCAGAAAACAATGAATACGCTAAACGTTTTTAAAATGAACGCTAAAGTTTGATAAACCTTTTTTAAAAGCATCAACCTAATCTCGTGAATGAAAGTATAAAGATGAATAAGTTTTTTCTATCAGCTAAATTTCGGATTCCTTGAGCAGTCAAGTGTGAAGATCTAGAATTATGTATACATATATTCATTGGGTGCAAATGTATTTTCAACAGATTATAAGAGAACTACGAACAACAAGAAAGATCATTTCAAAATATAATAGCGATTATTTGAAACGCGAGAGGTAAATTTGAGATTAACTCCTAGGAAGAACACGTACAAAAAGAACTCTAAAGTTGCAACACTAGGGAAACACAGAAAACAGGTAATGTCTCAATTCTGACAGCATAAAAGTATCATATTCCCTTGTACACAAGTTTAAGAGGGATAGTTTCCTCTCTCTCTATCCTTTTTAAAAGGTTACAAACGACGATAAAAAAGGGAAAAGATAACAGGTAGCGTAAAGGGAAGGGATCGTTGCAAAGACTTGTAACCTGAAGTCGTTTTAAGACGGCACTGCAAAGCAAAAGAAGAATAACAACTGTCAGATGTCAAAACCCAGACTGACAAAAAATGTAGCAGCTTTTGCAGCATTGGTAAATGGTAGAGGGCTTACTGTAAGTGGACGTATCAATCTGCTCAGGAAGTTCCTTAATATCAACCTCAAACCTATCTTGTACCTGTAAACCAAAGAAATTACAGCTTCATTAAATATACCCAACTCCTATAAATTCACAAGCACGAGAAGAGACTTATGAAAAGATCAAACTCCAGACCTGGTTGAGAACTTCCGAATCAGAAGCTGATGCCACGAATGTTATTGCAAGACCCTTTGTTCCAAACCTTCCAGCTCTACCAACCTATATACCATAACCAGTGTGCTTAATGAGATTAACTAATGAGAATCAATAATCTATATAACAATTCAGGCCTATATTAAGACTTTTTTGCCGACCAAAACAAAATAATACATACCCTGTGAAGATATGTATCAGCAGAATCTGGCATGTCGTAGTTGATGACAATGTTGACACGCTCAATGTCAATTCCTCTCCCTACCAAGTCTGTCGCCACCAGAATTCTCTTGTGCCCTTCCTTGAAACTTTTGTAGTGAGTCAGCCTACATATCATATCATAGTGTGTAAATAAGAGTTGGTTTCCATGAACAGAACTTGAGGGAAAAGTAAGGTTGACTCAGAATAAATAACGTTATGGGAAAATACAAACCTCTCTTCCTGAGACATGCCAGAGTGAATGCATATCGAGGGGAAATTGCATTCAATAAGCAACTTGTTCAGCTCCCCAGCTCTGCTAACGCTCTTCACAAAGATGACAACTTGATTGAAGTCCAATGCATCGAGAAGGTCATTCAACTTGCGGTTTTTCTCCATCTCGCTCAGTTTGATGTAGTGCTGTTACATTGAAAGGTGACAAACATAGTTGAACAGTCTGATAAAAGAATACTAATAATATCAACCGATATGAAAAGTAGCAAGACTGACACGAGTTAAATTACCTGGACAAGTCCATGAAGGGTCAATTTGGCTTCATCATCAACATATATCTCCATTGGCTGAAAGTAATAGATATCAGAGTAAAGTGTATTAGCAAGCCTTCCTCAGGTATTGATTTTCAATACAGAATCGAGGACGGATGAAAGACCCCCAAACTGAGATCCTCGTCCGCCAGGGTTTAAATCCTCGAAGATCAATATTGCTCCCAACAATAAGGCTCTCAAAACTGAGTATGATGAAACCTTGAGACTTCACTACACCCCAACTAAAAACCTATGCCGCACTATTAGCATTGCAAATATTAAATAGAAAAAGAAAAACACAGAGAACATAGAAGACCCACTGAACCACACCAAAGCTCTATGTTACATCTCCCGTTCCCTATTCTCTAAACACCAACATACTACGCAAGTCATCACTGGACTTAAACCGTGCGTCCAAGGATCAAGGTTTCCCGGGCCAGAAGGTGCTCATGTAAGCCTAAAATCTCCGAAAGTTCAAGACTACAGGACTTGTAAACCGAGAGAGTATTGGTCGTGGGACATTACATCTTGCATAAATTTCTTGCAGACTGGGCGTATCTCTTTGCTGAGCGTTGCTGAGAACATCATCACTTGTTTGTCGTGAGGGGTCATCTTGAAAATCTCCTGCACGTCCCTCCGCATGTCTGATAAATAAGAGCAAAAAAACGTTAAAACATGCAATATTAAGGCATTAGTGACGCAAGGAAATTAAAGATTAGCATACCTAGTGACTCGAGCATTTTATCACACTCGTCAAGAATAAAATGCCTCACATTCTTCAAAGAGAGATCTTTGTCCCTGGCGAGTCCAAGAACCCGACCAGGTGTTCCAACAACAATGTGAGGACATTCATTCTTCAGCAGTTTTTTGTGAATTTTGTTGTTGACTCCTCCATAGAACACTGAGACCTTCGTATCAGGCAGATAGGTACTGAATCTCACGAACTCATTGCAGATCTGCAAGCAATTTTCATCATCAAGGTATGTTAAGCATGAGAAAGCTTGGTGACATTGAGCAGAACTATTTACTAGAAGGAGAGAGTAAAAGTGACATACCTGGTAAGCTAACTCCCTTGTATGGCACAGGATAAGTGCAGACACCTGGCCAGGAGTAGGCTCGATCTGTTGCAGAGTGGAAAGCACAAAGACAGCAGTCTTTCCCATACCAGATTTTGCTTGGCAGATAACATCCATGCCCAAGATAGCTTGAGGGATACATTCATGTTGCACTGGTGGAGAAGCAAAGAAAATTGCACCGAAGAACCGTTTTATGAGTAGAGTATATAACCTCCATATCTTTAAAATTGATGGCTTTACGAAAAGCTAAGCTCACTCCAAATCAATAGATTGAATTATCATTTATTACCTGAAAAAGTAATCAGTAAAATGTAAATGGACAACACAAAATACATTATACCAAATAATCGAACTTCGTGATCAAGACATTCTCTCAAAAGTAGACTAAGTTATCTTACACCAAACTAACTTCCAAAACATAGGTGATAGAGACTGATTGAAGATATATGTATAAACATAAACCAACCTATCTTCTAGAACTTAGGTGATAAACATAGGACCAAGTATACTATACATCAATACATCTTCTAGCGTAGACTATTAAATTTTTACTCGACAATCAAGAACAGCTCACGGGGAAGTCACTTATGTATATATTTACACCATATCACTCGACAATAAAACGGTACAGAGACATTAAAAAAGAGTAAAAAGGTACATGCCTTCAGATGGATGTTCAAATCCAGAGTCAACAATAGCTCGGAGAAGCTCCGGTTTCAAAAGAAAGTCTCTGAATCCTGAACTGTGTATCCCAACGTAACCTCTGCCACAAAGAAAACAAAAGCTATTAGTAATCTCAGAACAAACTAATAATTTGCTAATCTCACTGGCAAACCACTAACGAAGCCTTCGTAATCACAGAACAAGCTCAAATTTAAGTAACAATCGTTCTCATGAAACAGATCGATAAGGGGAAACAACTCACTTCTTCACGGCATCGCCGTTAACTTTATTTCCAGAATCCAAAACCTTCTCGTCCTCTTCCTCGTAGTCTAGGAGCTCCTCCTCATAAGCTTCGTTGTCCCTAGCGTCTCCCATAGTTCACAAATTCTACAAGCTGCACAGAAACTTCCCGTAAGATTTCTAATCACACAACAAAAACCTAAGACTCAGTGACGAATCATCTCAATAGTAAATCTCCGACGATTGTTCTACGCAAATAGGTTATCGAGCTCCGATGAAAACACTGGAGATCTTGAGGTAGAAATTTACCTGAGAGAGAGAAGCAGATTTGGTTTGGATCTCGATATCGATTGACGGAAACAAATTTAATGCCTACGCCGCGTTGATGTTCGGCGATATTTATATAGTACGGGGACTAGATAGGGTTGCGAACGTGTCTCTAATGGGCTTTTATTGTAATGGGATAAGTGAGCAAGGCTGGGCTTATTGGCCCATACAAATCAATCTCAGGTTCTTCTTTTCTTTGAGACTGCTCTCCTCACTTCAGGTTTCAGCTTCAATGAACCTAACAATTCTGGAGCAGAATCCACAGGGTGTTGAATCTTGGATTGAGCACGGATGATGATGATGAAGCTGAAGTTGATGAAGATATATGCCTCCGCTTGAAGATATACTGCTGATGTCTGACGTTTTGGACAGCAAGATGAAGTTAACTAAAAGCTTCAAATCTTGTCACGTGCCATGTAATATTCAACATTTATCTTTGCCAAAAGGCACTTACGTCCTCTTATTTTTTAAAATACAAATAACTTATTCTTTTTTTTTCTAATGAAAATACAAATAACTTCAACATTATCTTTTGTTATCTATTAGTAATAGAGAAACCATAACTAAAAGATATGACAGCTTGATACGAGTTAGTAGTCAACAAACGAAGGCTAACAACAAATCATACACTATGTTTTTTTTTTTGAACACCTCAAATCATACACTGTGTTTAGGTAAACATTTGGACATTTCCCAATTAACATTTGGAAATTTCCCAATTTCTCAGTTAACGGAAGTGGTGCAAACGAAAGTGATATATGAACTATAAAATAATACCATCCTGTCATTAAACAAATTTTTAAACCATACACAATACTGTAATTAATCTTGCAAAACAAAACAAAAAAACTGAACTAAGAATCACTAATTCTTCATGTGAGATTGGGGAAACCCATCATTGTTTTGTGTTGCTCTGATAATGATACCACCTCGTTGTTCCTGTGGCTAGATGATGGAGATTTTGAAGGTGATTTGGTGAAAAACAGTGGGAGACTGGGAGTCCAACATTAAGATTAAGAAGAGTCTTAATCTAATATATAAAAGAAGGTTTCAAAACCTAAGACCTATTTGTGACTCCATTGACATCAGTGATGAGCAACAATTAGAGTGAGACTATATGCTTTTTTCCTATAAGGTAAAAACATTGTGACGGTTTTATCACACTGTCTTCACCCGTCAGAGTTTTTTACTCGTTATTAAGTTGAATGAATACACTTATATGTACAAAAGATGCATAAATTCGATAAACCAAATGAAAAAACGGAAAATAGATCACAATACACTCGGCGTTAGTTTATTTAACAGTTATTTCACATGCGTTAGGTCTGTGACTTTTGTTTTTGATGCTCACTAGTTGTGGGTGGGTGAGTAATTATACCATATAGAATTAAAACATCCTATGAAACTTTTACTTTTACCTCCAATGAATCTTGGGGAGAAGAAGTTGATGTTGTATGACCGCACCGACGAAAGCATAACCTTCAATTGGTTTATGTCAGGACGGTGTGGTTGGTAATAAATTAACATCATTTGGAGTAAGTGGCGTTATTCAACTCCATGTAGTTTCTTCAACACTCTTCCTAAATCCTAGTGTAGAACATTAAGCAAATTAGTTACGTAATAATAACAATCACAAAAAGAAAGCTCCAACATTTTAACTAATCTATTATTTTTGACATCTATCCCAACTGATTATATTTTTATAAACTGATTACATTTTCATAAATAAAAATGTCTCAAAGACTCAAACATCAAACTATAGATGAATATCAGTCTTCGAAAGCTGAGTACCAACCTATTAGAAATTTAGAAGACAAATACAAATATCTTATTTACCAATTACAAGTTGAGTGTCTCAAATTTGCTTTCCTTTTTTATATCTATGGATGTTAAATAAGATAGACCACAGGGAAAAAGGCTCGTTGTTCAATTATTTGCCCTAGCGTGAAAAACACGTATAAGCGACAAAGGCACTGAAATCTGAATCACAATTCACACGAAACGCGCATCGGATGCCGCGGGAATTTGGTGAGACTCATGGATCACACCTGAACGCTCGACGCGCGTTCACTAAACACTAATTTCTTCCGGGCGTTTTGTAAACCCACTCTGTTGGGCTTTGACTGTGATCTATGGGTCCATTTATTGACAAAAAGTATTTGTAAACAAATTATTATTTAAAATGAAATTAGATATTTAAACAAAACAATTATATAAAATAAATTTTCATCTAGATTGGGATTTTCTTTCCAATCATGTAAGCCAAACTTAAATACTAAACTAACAAAAACTTTTATTTATTTACTAATTTATTGGCAAAAAAATTTACAAATAGTATCCATCATAAAATGAAAAAATCTGTGTTGGTTTCTAAACCATAAAGAACAAATATATACAGATTTTATGACTATTAAATTATACAAAATACTAGATTTATATACTATTTTCATAAATACATTATTTTTATTGTTTTGGAAAACCTTCTCAATTATCTACTTTTTAAAAAAAAAATTATTCGTTACTATCTTCACATTATTATCGTTTAATATTTTTAAATCGATAAATGAGACAACATGGAAGACCACAACTGAACCACTTCTCTCTGAAAAGCCCAAAGACTTATAAAAGCCCTCCCTCCCTCGCTACTTAACCCCCACCACCGTCGTCCTCTGCCGCAGACCCGTCACACAGAGAAAGAACCAACCTCACCATCATCATCACGAAATGGGGAAAGGCGGCACCCTCAGCGACAGCGTGATCAAAAAGATCATCCTCTCCTACAGCTACGTAGCGATATGGATCTTCCTAAGCTTCACAGTCATCGTCTACAACAAATACATCCTCGACAAGAAGCTCTACAACTGGCCTTTCCCGATCACCCTCACCATGATCCACATGACCTTCTGCTCCACCCTAGCGATCCTCCTCATCAAAGTCTTCAAACTCGTCGAGCCTGTCTCCATGTCACGCGAGACTTACCTCAGATCCGTCGTCCCCATCGGAGCGTTGTACTCTCTCTCCTTATGGTTATCCAACTCCGCTTACATCTACCTCTCCGTCTCATTCATCCAAATGCTCAAAGCTCTGATGCCTGTCGCAGTTTACTCCATTGGCGTCTTCTTCAAGAAAGAATCGTTCAAGTCAGATACCATGACGAACATGCTATCCATCTCCTTCGGTGTCGCGATCGCTGCCTACGGCGAAGCGAGATTCGATGTGTTTGGTGTGTTTCTCCAGCTAGGAGCAGTTGCTTTCGAGGCGACTCGTTTGGTTCTGATTCAGATCTTGCTAACGTCCAAAGGCATCAACCTTAACCCCATCACGTCTCTTTACTACGTAGCTCCTTGCTGTTTAGCGTTCTTGTTTATCCCCTGGATCTACGTGGAGTTCCCTGTTCTGAGAGACACGTCTAGCTTCCACTTCGATTACGCCATCTTCGGGACGAACTCGTTGTGTGCCTTTGCGTTGAACCTCGCTGTGTTTCTTCTGGTTGGGAAGACTTCGGCGTTGACTATGAATGTTGCTGGTGTGGTTAAAGATTGGCTGTTGATTGCTTTCTCGTGGTCTGTGATTAAGGATACAGTGACTCTTGTTAACCTTTTTGGGTATGGGGTTGCGTTTCTGGGGGTTGCGTATTATAATCACGCGAAGTTGCAGGCGTTGAAGGCGAAGGAGGCTCAGAAGAAGGTTCAGCATGGGGATGAAGAGAGTGGGAGGTTGTTGGAAGTGAGGGAAGGTGGTGATGGTGAAGATAAGAAGAATGTGTCTGATAACTAATTTTTGTTTTGAGAAGCCAGAACACATAATAAGAGCATGGAAGTGAAGTATGGTTGTGATTTGCTCGTTGGTAGTGATGTCAGAATCTCATATTGCTTTCCTCTTTGTTTTAAAGCTTTTTTTTTAATCTCCCTTGGCTTTGTTGTCTTCAAGTAACAAGCAATATACCAGTACAAACAAACAAGTGTTACTTTTTAGCGTACCAAAAGCTCTGCATATTGCCATTCGTTTCCATCTCGGCAGATCCTCTTTATATGGCGCAATGATCTCCTCACCTACATTTGGGTTTCAGATACATCTATTTTGTTCAGGAAAGGATCACATTTCATCTCATAGCACCCATCAAATCTTTTCGAAACAAAAACTTCAGGAGTTAAAAAAGCCAACATTGTGTTTACCTTTGGAATGTGTTCAGGGTTTGGTAACATCATGTTCTAGCTCATCAACATAGTTCTTTTCTTTCAGAAGAACGTACCAGAACTGATGAAATCATCCTATGACTTTAGACGCAGCTCTGAAGCTTTCGAGCCTCGACCTAAAACACCAAACTAATTGCAAATGATCTTAAAACAACCTCATTAACAAAACCAACCAAATCCTTAATTATAATATTACAATTTTCAAAAAAATTCATGTCATAAGCAGCAATCCTCAGTACTTATATGACAAAAACATATCTTCTATGAGCGCATCCATTGAGGAAGAAGTAATTCAGACGAGACATTTTCTTGACCAACGGAGGAACTTCTTGTATCTCTGTGTCAGTCAACCAAAGTTCTGTGATTCTTTCAAGAGCATGAGGGAAGTCCTTGATGTCTAGAGCTCTAATGTTTGTGGAGATCTGAGGAAAACGTTTCAACATGGAGCACTCACTGAGATCAAGTTCATTCAAAGATTCCAAGTTGATGTTGGTGGGAAGAACCTCTAGCTTACTGCATCCTGTTAATATCAGTTTCTGCAGCTTCTGAAGGTTTCCAATGAAAAGAGGAAGTTCCACCAGATTTGAACAAAAACTAAGGTCCAGGTATTGAGAATGTATTTCATATATCTTTACAATGTACATGAGGAACATATATATACACGATCACATAGGGCATCACCATAACTATACATTCCTAAAACAGAGAGATTCAAATCATAGGACATATTCTCGAGATATATGTGATATCTCTTACACCAGGGTCCTTAGATTGACGGGATTCCCATAAAATAGGAAGAGAGCTCCAACGAGAGTCATACAATATTTGGAGATCGACGGCATTTTTTGTGTTGGGAACACCATCGAAATGAAGACTTGAGCATCCAAGAAGTTCAAGGTATTTCAAAGACTCCCAGTTGATGTTGGTGGGAAGAATCTTTAGCTTACTGCATCCTTTTAATATCAGCCTATTCAACTTTTTCAGGTTTCCAAGAGAGAGAGGAAGTTCTACTAGATTGAAGCAATTAACAAGCATCAAGCTCTCCAAGTTGGTGGCATTTCCAACAAATGAAGGGAGCTCCACAAGATTTGAGAGGTTACCAAGATTCAATTTCCGGAGCTTAATGGCATCCCCAACAAAGGAGGGAAACTCCACAAGACTTGAGCATCCAAAGATATATAGTTTCTCCATACTATTTCCAGGCAAGGAAGGGAGTTTGATTAGACTCGTGCAGTAACGTAGATCCAATTTCTCAAGGTTAGTGGCAGTTGAGAGATCAGGAAGCTCCTTCAAATTTTCAGAACCACTCAAATCCATCCACTTGAGACTTCGAAGCGACTGAAGAAAAACATGTTTTTTTTATCAACTTTAGTAACGATAAATATGAGAATCACACATCCAAAGAAAAAAAATGTGCAAACGATAGATTTAACTTACTTTACATCCTTCCCATAACTTCTCAAGCTTGCTGTGATCCATGATTAGTTCAACAAGGAATTCAGAGTTTACAATGCAAGGTAAACGTGTCATTGGAAAATGACTCCAGTGTAGCAATCGCAGTTTATGAGATAGATAGTTCAGACCTCTAGTTAAGTGCAGTGTACCGCGAGAACCATAAACTTTTAAGAATTGGAGATTTGACATTCCTTCAAAGGCTTTCTCACTTATATCTAATTCTTTCTCCTCTTTGCTGTTGTCTAAACTTATGCCTATGACACTTTTACTACCCTGAAATAAACGAACAAACAAGAAACTATAGTTTGTCAGTTATCAATCAAACTAAAATTTCCAGAGAGCAATGCAATGAAAGACACTTACGGTTGCATCACCAGCCAGTACTTCAAGAATCTCTCTTTCGTTCCACAGAAACTGGCGCTGTCCAGGCTCATGAATAGATTGTTTACAAACAATTTCTCTACCTAGTTTTTCTAGCAGACTAGGCATCCTTATATATCCACGTTTGTTGATAGATATGAGAGATTTATCAGCTAAGACATTAAGTCTTTGCCTCACTTCCACGAACTTTTTTGCAAGATGCCCTTTCACTTTGTGAATCTTTACAGAGTTAAAGAAGCAGGCTATATGAAGAAACAAATCTTTATCTTCATCATCTAAAGCATCATAGCTAAACTTCAAAATGCTTCTGATATCAGCGTCAAGGCTAGTCTTCAATCTCGGTAGCGAATTTGTCCACTCTTGTTTGGACATTCCTCGAAAGTAGGAACCCATAACCCTTAGCCCCAAAGGGAGTTCACCAGCAAATCTTGTAATTTCCTTAGCAAGCTCCTCAAAACCATCTTTAGGGGACTTTTGACCAAACGAATACGTACAAAAGATTTGGAGAGCCTCATTATTTGTTGGAAAATCCACTTTGTAGATATGGTTAATTCCATGGGCTCTTAAAAGTTTTTGATCTTGTGTTGTGATTATAATCCGACTCCCGGGACCAAACCAACAAGTCTCGTTGGCCATCGCATCTAGTTGTACTGACCGGTCCACTCCATCAAGAACAACAAAAACTTTCTTGTTCTTCAACCTATTTGAGGCAACTCCCAAATGAGAAACCACCATATCCTTATGGTTTGTTATTTGAGACATAAACTGTTGTTGTAGTTGCAACTTTGCGCTGTAGTCATCGGAACACAGTCTTGAATACTTAACTTTGAGATCATCCATAAAGACCCTTAGTTGAAAACTGTTGGAGAGTTGGTTGTATGCGACTCTAGCGATTGTGGTCTTCCCAATCCCAGGAGGACCCCAAATACCAATCATTCTCACCTCATCTGAGTCGTCTAGGCATAACAATGGTTTTATCTTTTCCAAATGAGCTCCCATCCCAACTAACCCGTCAAAATCACTCATCGGTGTGAAATTATTAAGCACGTTCGTTATATCAGTGGCAATTTTCTTGATCATGGCCGCTTCATTATCCCTAAAATTCATGCACATTCCAAAAGAAGTATAAATTTGTGGGATGTGTATGTTTACAAAATGTATAAACACAAGTGGGGATAAAATAAGAACTAACCAGTTGGTTGAATGATAGCCAGCCGTTGTGGCCACTTTTGCCAAAGCTTGTCTCCATCTCTCAATTTTTTCCTTCGGTTTACCAGCACAAGTTTTTCTAAAGACTTTCCCAAAATCTCCGGTTAGCTTTTTCACATCAGATGGATCCACTTTGTAGAAAATAGCCATTACAGTTTGACCCAACTCTTCTCTGCACTTCATAATCTCCACCAGTTCATCAAGACACCATTTTGAGGAGGCATAGTTCCTCGAGAGCAAGATAATTGCAATCTTAGATTCTCTGATGGCCCTGATCAGCTCGGGACCGATAGATTCTCCTCTTTTAATTTCGTTATCAATGAATGGAGTGATTCCTTTTCTTTCAAACTCCGTGTGAACGTGACTAAGAAAGTTTCTGCGGACATCTTCCCCGCGGAAGCTGGGAAATACATCATGCGTCCAGATGTGAGAAGAAGAAGGTGGAGGAACTGTTGAAGGAGACAAAGGAGATAACGATGATGAAGGTGATATTGAAGAAGAATCCTTTTCATCGTTACTGTCATGATGGAATCGAAGTTTTCTCAGAAGAGTTAAGAGCCCTATTGCAGCAGCAACAATGGCAAGGAAAAAAGAAATATCCATTAATTAGTATGATGAAAAGAGGATCAGTATTTCAGAGTATATAGAGGGAGCCTATGAGGCCTTGTATACATTGAACACCGAACGTTGAGTAGGACTGTTAAACTACTCGCAATAAAAAATGGATTGGCTGCTGCTTTTCTCCGTATACCTACTTCCTTGAAATTTCCTCACGGAAATTACGGAGACGACTGTAGTAGAAAAGTCCCACAAGCGCAACTAGCAAAGGAAACTACTTCCTTATAAACTAATGAGATAAAAGAAAATACGACCAACCCTTCAATATAAAAAATAAGAATCAGAAAGCACAAACCAGACAGTAGAAACAAACGTACACAACTTTTTGTTTGTTTGTAAGAAAACAGTAATAAGGTAAGAATGTAAGAATCATACGAACTCAAACAATCTTTCAAGGAAGCAGTGATCAAAAACTGAGTTCCCTGAAATTTGAAAAAAAGAAAGAAAAGTGTCAAAATACTTACAAGGATGTTCATCCATGACGCTGAGATCTGAGACATCAACCTTCTTTGTCCTATTTGCATAAGGAAACCCATTGATCGATATCACCTCTATTGCAATGTCGAGAGAAAAGTCTTTAATCAAGCATTCGGAATTGTAAGGCATAGTAATCCAAAGATTATATATCATACAACAAAAATAACATTTGAATTACGAAGATCTATAAGACCAACAGAGAAAATTAGTATTAAAAAAAATTAGTTAAGAAAATCTAAAGACACAAGAGAACTCTGTCTACAATTTTGCTATTTTAGCTCTCACAAGTCGCATCCCATGCAATATAATTATTTTTTAATACACTTCCCTGTAAACTTTATCGACATATATAGCTGAACCGAACAAGTCGATGCCATCAACATCGTCCCCACCACCACCCTAAAACCTCAGCTAACCTCTGCTGCTAGTGCATCTAAAGTCTTCCAGTTAGATTTTCAGCAGAGGAAATAAACCGGACTTTAATATGAACCGCCTGCATCACCTAAACGACGTCGTCCCTCTCTCACAGATAGAGAAAACTCATGCTGTTTTTGTGTCAATAATATAACAAAGCCTGTCGTTAACGACGAAGGCGCTTCTCTCTCCAAATAAAAAACGCATGCTGTCTTGGTTTACAATGTAACAAAGCATGTAGTTTATTAAACAAGTCCACTGTCTCTCTCTCTCAACAGAAGAAACTGATCTCTCAGTCTCTCTCACTCTGAGCTTGATGATAATGGCGAATCCGGTGCAATCAAAGGGATGGATTAAGAAATTATCTTCATTAGCTTCACGGGTTTAATTCCTCTTGATCATCCTACAGATCCCTCTCTTCAGGTAAATTGATTCTAGTAACAAACTTTTGTAATTCGAACCCTCAATTTTGTCATCAAACGAGAGAGATGCCTCTATGAATACGAGATTGTCACAAAGCACCAGTCTATGTATTTGTAAATCAAGTTTCCAAGTTTCATGTAGAGTTCCTTGTGCCATGTACTAGCTCATGGGATCTCTGAACTAGTGTTCATTGCTTAATCAAATTGAATCACTAGAAATATAGCAAATTGAATCAATAGAAATTCATAATTCATTTACTTGACTCTCTCTCTCTCTGGTTGAATCTGACTTGAATCACAATGTGAAAACAGGGTTCCATGTAGATCTGGGATGTGTATGTCTCCCATCCACGTCACATCGTCTCAGTTGATTTCTAGTGAGATCTTTCCTGTTCCAATGATAAAGGCTCTTCTATACCCTGGTGCGATCGTCAATGGTCTTGCCACCAACATGACGTTTCCAAAGTGGGATAATGTGTTAGATCTTTACAACCTCACGAATGTCAAAGATGCATCTAACAGTTCCTGATCTTCAGCGCCTAGAGGTTAGTTTTTTTTTTCTCTATCGTTTGGTTTGCGTTGTGTATTGACCGGTTAGTGACTAAGTGAGTTGTTATGGGCAGGTTCTTGCAGGGAGCTACTTTTCTGTAGCTGGGGATTTTGTGGTTTGCTAAAGCCGGGTAGGATGAGCATGTTTGGATCGTTGCTGCTAGTATGGGGTCTTGTCAAAGAAGGGATCTTAAAGAAGTCAATGAATACTGACCCAACCAGAATGTTTACGTGTACCCAACCATGGTGATTGCAATGATCTGCGCTTTCTCTATGATAAATTATAACTTGAAGAAAGCTACGAGGGCCGCTCCTGCTCGTCCCATTGCTAAACCTCTGATGAGCTCTTCAAAATCTAAGCTCAAGTGAGTTTTTTCTTGAGACTTGTGTAGGGGGCTTGTGTCTTGTCTTTGTTGTCATTGCCAGAAAGGCAAATGACATTGTCGTTGTATTTTTTTGGCTCTCACTTACCTTGTGTGGTTCGTTGTACAAACAACAAAAACAAATTCTTCTTCAGCTTCTTCAGTACCAAGTGTTACTTATTAGTTTACTAAAAGCTCTGCATATTGGCTGAGTCAGATAGCGTTTACCATTCTTTTCTTCAACGGCTGATCTTCTCGCATCTGGTTCTTCAGTTGCTCTATCGGCCAATTCATGCTTTATACAGCACATTGAGCTCCTCGCCTAACTTGAGTTTCAACTACATATGTTTCATTGAGGAAAGGACTCACATTTCATATTTCATAGCACCCATCAAATTCTCAGAAATAAAACAGGCGAATAAGTAGATAACAAAAAACAGAGACCGAATAACGAATAACTTTATATGTTTCACATCTGCCATGGCCACCACCACTCGAGCTCTCATTGTGTTCATCAATATCAAGGGGACTCCGAGTGTTGGACTATCCTGCATTCTCCTATCGTCCAAACATTATTGCTACTCAGCTTGAACTCAAAGAGAAGCTCGCTGGAACTCACCTCAGCTTCTACTCGGAATGTGTACAAATGCTGTGCTAAAGGCTTATTCAGATACAGAGTTTGACTCCGACTTTTATACACGACAGACACTACCGTCCGTATTGCTTTAAAGCAAGCGTCATGGTCACCTTTATTAAGCAGCAAGAGGCAAGCTTTCAAGCTGATGGATTTTGGAAGAGGCTTTTCGTTCAACTTGATTGTCAATGGACCTCCACCAGTAGCTCGGTGAGTGAAGTACGCATGCCCTTGTCCACCTGGTAAGACTGCCTCTTCACTATTCTGGATGATGAGGTCTCTCGCCTCTTGATTCAGTTTAAAGCAGTTGGCGAAGTTGAGTCTAATGATTAGATTGTGAAAGGAGCCTTCTATCATCTCCAGGGACTCGCAGTCACTTGCATTCATGAAATGGATGGACTTCGAAAAATTGGCGGGAGTGATACTAACTTTCGGCATCTATTGAGGGAGAAGTGATTCAGACTAGAGATTTTCTCGAGCCATGGCGGAACCTCTTGTATCTCTGTGTCACTCAACCACAGTTCTGTGATTCTTTCAAGAGCATGAGGGAAGTCCTTGAGGTTTTCAAAGTGTGACATCTTCAAGGCATCAAGACGAGACCGTGACCTGATCAAGGGAGGCACTTGTTCTATTGCAGTTCCTCTGAGGATGAGGTTTCCAATGTTTGTGGAGATCTGAGGAAAACATTTCAGCATGGAGCAATCACGGAGATCAAGTCTGTTCAAAGATTCCAAATTGATGTTGGTGGGAAGAACCTCTAGCTTACTGCATCCTCTTAATATCAGTTTCCACAACTTCTGAAGGTTTCCAAGAGAGAGAGGAAGTTCTACCAGATTCACGCAATTACTAATATCCAATTCTCTGAGATTAGCCCCATTACCAGCAAAGGAGGGAAAGTCCACAAGACTTGAGCATCCACTGATATCTAGTTTCTCCGGACTAGTGGCATTTCTCGTCCAAAAAGGGAGTTTGATTAGACTCGAGCAATTACATAGATTCAGTTTCTCAAGATTATTGGTATACCCAATAGCGGGTGGGAGCTTCACCAGGCTCGAACAATCATTCAGATTCAATTTCTCAAGGTTGGTGGCAGTTGAGAGGTCAGGAAGCTCTTTCAAGTTTTAAGGAAAAACTCAAATCCATCCACCTGAGACTTCGAAGCGGCTGTACAGAAAAATAACAAGAACGTTGTTGATTTATACACTTAAGTAACGAAACATAACACATCCAAAAACACGCACACATAAACAGGCGTGGGCCGGCAAGATCAGAGTTTTTATAGCTAAAATGTACAAATGATAGTTTCGAAATAAAACAAAATAACTTACTTTAATTCCTTCCCACAACTTCTCAAGCATGCCTTAAGGCATGATTAGTTCGACAAGGAACTCAAAATTTACAATGCAAGGAAAACATGTCATTGGAAATTGCACCTACTCTAGATATCTAAGTTTATGAGACAGATAGTTCAGACCTCTAATTAATTGTAATGTATAGGTATAACCATAGACTCTTAAGAATTGGAGATTTGACATTCCTTTGAAGGCTTTCTCACTTATATCTAACTAGTTGATGGTCCGCACTTTGTGCGACTAATATATATATATATATATACCTAATAATTTTAATTTTAATGTTTATTTTTATAAAATAGTTAAATTATTATATTACATAAAATTTTAAATTAATATTATAAATCATAAAACTTCAATATTAATATTGGTAATCACTGTATTAAATTATTTTTATAGTAATAATTAAATTAGAAAACTTATATTTGAAATTAAAAATTTATTATATATATGCTTATTGTATTTATGGACTGAAAAAAATCCAGTGGTATTAAAAGAAAAGAATTATAACCAAACATAACCCATAATACATTAACAAAAAACAATAGCTAACAAACATGATATATTCTCTTTTAGAATTTTTAAAAAATGAAACAAAACACAAAAATGAATTACGAAATATTATATATGTATTCTCTTATATTATATTTACCTTATGTTTATTATTTGTCAAATTTTAGTGTTATTTAATGATTCAATTCTAGTTTATTTTAGTTTATATAATATTTATTATTTTGGTTTTAAATATATTATTTTGAGAACATCTGTGATTTTATGGATAAATTTATTATTAGCCTAAATTCGTTTGTGATTTTGATGTTCGTCATGTACAAACACAATTTAATTTATTTTAGGTTAAAATATGATCGTTTAATATTAAATATATGTAAAATATTTAACATAATATATAATTTATATTTTACGACATATTTTCAAGATGTTTATCATTAATCTTTACTTTAATATTGTAATATAACTTTTTTCAAAAAAATCTTTAATATCGTAATAAGTATTTAGATCATATTTCCAATATGAATAAGAGAAATTGACTATAATATTAGTCATTACATAAACAAAATATAAAATAAACGTAATTATGCTATTATCATTGGATATTGTTAATATCAATTGTTAATATCTATTTATTAGTTAAATGTCCTAAATATCATGAAAAGTATATATATTATATATAATTCTAAAATAATAGTATATATATCGGTTGAATAGTTTAGTGTCTAGTAATTATCTAAAATATCATGATAAATATATATAGTAAAATAAAATTTTAAATAATAAAATTTATTAAAATAATAACTTATTCTAAAATCATGGAGAAGATGACAAGTAAGAAAATTCATAATTATCTAAATGATATATTAAAATAAAAAATTTAAACTAATAACTTATCCTAAAATCATGGAGAAGCTGACAAATAAGCCAAATCACTTCATAAATAATAGTATAGATAGATTCTTCCCCGGGTATGTCGTATTCGAACTTTATCCCTATGAAACTTTTACTACCCTGAAATAAAGGACCAAACAAGATCATTTGTTAGTTATGGAATAAACTAAATTTTTGGAGATAGTGCAATGAAAGACACTTACGGTTGCCTTACCAACTGCACAAATATCTCTTTTGTCGCACAGAAACTGGCGCAGTCCAGGCTCATGAACAGATTGTTTACAAACAATTTCTCTACCTAGTTTTTGTAGCAAACGATGTATCGTTATAACTCCCGAGTCGATAGATATCAGAGATTTCTCAGCTAAGATGTTAAGTCTTTGCCTAACTTCCAAGAACTTCTTTGCAAGATGCTCTTCCACTTTGTGAATCTTTTCAGAGCTGAAGAAGCAGGCATGAAGAAACAAATATTTATCTTCGTCATCTAAAGCATCATAGCTGAACTTCAAAATGCTTCCAATATCAGCATCAAGGTTAGTCCTCAATCTTGGTAGCAAGTTTGTCCACTCTTGCTTGGACATTCCCCGAAAGTAGGAACCCATAACCCTTAGCCCCAAAGGGAGCTCACCAACAAGTCTTTTAACTTCCCTAGCAAGCTCCTCAAAACCATCTTTAGGGAACTTTTGACCAAAACAATACGTACAAAAGATCTGGAGAGCCTCATCATCTGTTGGAAAATTCACCTTGTAAATATGGTTGACCCCATGTGCTCTAAAAAGTTTATGATCTTGTGTGGTGATGATAATCCGACTACCGGGACCAAACCATCGAGTCTCTTTTGCTATCGCATCTAGTTGTACCAACTTGTCCACACCATCAAGAACAACAAGAACTTTCTTGTCTTTCAACCTATTTGACGCAACTCCCAAATGAGAAACAACCATATCCTTATGGTTTGTTATTTGAGACATAAACTGTTGCTGTAGTTGCAACTTTGCGCTGTAGTCATTGGAACACAGTCTTGGAGGGTTTTCTTTGAGATCATCCATAAAGACACTCAGCTGAAAATGTTGGAGAGTTGGTTGTATGTGACTCTAGCGATTGTGGTCTTCCCAATCCCAGGAGGACCCCAAATCACAATCATCCTCACCTCATCCGAATTTAGGCATAACAATGGTTCCATCTTTTTCAAATGAGTTTCCATCCCTACTAACCCGTCAAAATCATTTGATGGTGCGAAATTATTCAGCATGTTGGAAATATCAGTGGCGATTTTCTTGATCATGGCCGCTTCATTATCCCTAACAATTGGAGAGTTCAATGCATCCACTAAATAATCATATTCACATTTCATAAAAAAATGAATATGTGGGATGTGTATTTGTACAAAATGTATAGACCAAGCAGGAATAAAACAAGAACTAACCAGCTGCTTGAATGCTAGCCAGCGATTGTGGCCACTTTTGCTAAAGCTTGTCTCCATCTCTCAATGCATTCCTTTGTTTTACCAGCACAAGTTTTTGTAAAGACTCTCCCAAAATCTCCTGCTAGCTTTCTCACATCAGATGGATCCACTTTATATAAAATGGCCATTAAAGTTTGACCCAATTCTTCTCTGCAGTTCATAATCTCCACCAGTTCATCAAGACACCATTTTGAGGAGGCATAGTTCCTAGAGAGCAAGATAATTGCTATTTTAGATCCTCTGATGGCTTTGATGAGCTCGGGAGCAATATATTCTCCTCTTCTGATTTCATTATCAATGAATGGAGTGATTCCTTTTCTTTCAAACTCCATCTGAATGTGACTAAGAAAGGTTCTGCGGACATCTTCTCCACGAAAACTAGGAAAGACATCATGCGTCCAGATGTCACTGAAGAAGTCCCTGCGTACATCTTCCCTGAAGAAGTCCATCTGAATGTGACTGAAGAAGTCCCTGCGTACATCTTCCCCACGGATGCTGGGAAATACATCATGTGTCCAGATGCTAGAAGAAGAAGGTGGAGGAACTGGTGAAGGAGACAAAGAAGATGAAGGTGAAGAAGAAGAAGAAGAAGAACAGTTATCCTGATGGAATCTGAGTTTTCTAAAGAGAGTGAAGAGCCCTAGTGTTCTCAAAAGAGTTAAGAGCCCTATTGCAGCAGCAACGGTAGTGAGGAAAAAAGAAGAATCCATTAGTTAGTATGACGGAAAGAAGATCAGTATTACAGAGCCTTAAAGGGAGCTATATATGTGGAGGAAGAAACTACAAAGAAGCTTTGTATATATTGAACACAGAAGGTTGATTATGTTGAGGACTTAAAAGAACCTCCGTATACCACAAGGAAAGTACACAACCACAGGAAGTAGGATATTTCCTCCTTCTCTGGTTACCTATTTCCTTGAATTTTTCTCACAGAAAATCACAAGAACGACATTAATAGAGGAGGTCCTACAAGAGGAAGTTGCAAGAAAGGAAGCTTAGGAATATGAGATTCAATAAATTACACAACCATCTCTCATATTTGATAAAGAAAGAATCAGAAGTTTGACAATTCTTCTCATGATTTTGTCCTTTTGAGTTATTTCTCAAAATCTTGTCTTATGAGCCAAAGAGAAATACGATTCCTCATTTATCGTTTCACAAAATGATATGCACGTATTAAAACCCACTAAAGAAATCTTTTTACTTCGACTTAACACCTTGCTTTGAGTTTGTGATATGCAGAGTTTGTCTTCAGAGGCTGATGTTAGGCTTTGGAAGGGAGTGGGAGACTCTTTTAAGCCAAGCTTCAGTACGTGCCAGACATGGCAGTTGACGAGAATGCAGTCACCACGAGTTAATTGGGTTAAGGCGGTCTGGTTTCCTGGAGCCACGCCGAAGTACTCTGTGATTACTTGGATTGCTGTCTATGACCGGTTAGCTACAGGTGTAAGAGTTCAAAAATGGAGTCCCAACTCAGATGCTCACTGTGTCCTATGTATGGGCCATATAGAAACACGGGAACATCTTTTTTTCTGCTGTCCGTATTCTCAGCAAATATGGAAGGGATTAACAAAGAATCTGCTTCGGTCTCGCTATACTGAAGACTGGGATGGCATTCTGAACCTGATGGTGGAAAGTGGAAGGAACAAAACGGATATGTTTCTTCTAAGATATGATTTTCAATGCTCTGTTCATACCATATGGAGGGAGAGAAATGGGAGGAAACATGGTGAGAAGCATCAAACTTCAGAAATTCTGCTAAAGTTCATTGATAAAGGAGTAAGGAATCGTATTTCCTCGCTTTGTGTTGGTGGAAGTCGACGTTATACAACGGCAATGACGTCGTGGTTTGCTGCAAGGGAGTAGAAGTGAAGCTGTTGAAAATCTCTCTCTTAAAAGTTTTTTCATTACACAGATTAGATCCCATTAGATCCTTCTAAAAACAAAACAGAAGCACTCATGTTGTAAAAAAGTTTTTTTGATTTGAATAATTTAACATTCTTTCAAAAAAAAAAAAAATCTAAACGAAGAATTAAAGTTCAAATCATGGAAACAATGAGAGAAGACAAAGCTGTTTATATTTTTGCTCATACCAAATTTTCTTCAGCCTCGTCAAATACCAAAGGATCTGCATGAAGGTACCTCGTGTTGGACTAGCCCTTATTCTCCTATCTTCCAAACGTCATCACGTTTCAGCTGGAACATTCAACTAACATATAATTGATCCTAATGTAAAAGGAAAAGAAAAAAAATCCTTATAGTGGGGGTCATTTTGATCTTCTGTAAACTTTTTCCTAGTGTTTCATTGTGAGCTTTCTCCACTCTTTTCTGATCAAACTCTGTTGCTTGCATCACATGGACTGCTTCTTCTTTTACTTTTTCCTCAGATTCGACCTCTACAACATCTTCTGCTGATGATGATTCCATTGGATCAGGTGATGCTATTGGCGGTTTTTTCCTCTGGTAGTGTAGCACTTAGCATTAGAAGCTTTGGATGAGGCTCACCTAACAGTTCAACATCATAATCCCTCTCAAGACTGAACTTGTCAAGAAATGAAACTTACACTAGTTTTACGGCGCCCAGCTTTCAGTGCACAAGCCAGTCTTCTAAGCTGCTAATTCTTCAGATTAACTGGTCTTTCACCTTCTTCACATCATCATCATCATGACCATCAACTTCATCCTCAGAAACATCACCAATATGTTCAAGAGCAAGACATTGATGATGAAAGTGAAGATGAGGAAGAAGATGTAGAAGAGTATTTCTATTGTGGGAATGATAATGAAATCTGAATTAAGCAGCGACCATGGAAACGTTAAAGGTGATGCTTTTCGTTTCATTTTATTTAAATATTTGGTTTGTGAACTAAATTGTTTCATCTACATCTTTCCTACGGTTTTACTGCAGATGATAACTCGATGGAGGAGATGTAAGCTATAATGAGTGAAGACAAGAGAAAGAAGCGTTGACGCTTCTCACGATTTTGTCTTTCTGAGTAATGACAGAGGAAACAAACCTTTTCTTGTTTGCTCTGTGATCGTTAGACATTGGATTAAGTTAACGATAAAAAAGATTAAGATATGAGTTAACAAAAATGTGCACATCACTCTATCAAACTGCAACATGACAGTAACAAGCAACATACCAGTACAAACAACAAATAAGGGTTACTAATTCGTGTGCATAAAGTCGACTTTTTATGTAACATTCCGTTCCATGGGACCCATGCTGGCACTGCAGAACACCGATGCTAAGCCTTCAACTGTAAGCTTAAGTTCTCCCTAGGTAGGTTGTTGGTGTGCTTAGAAACCAAGACCTCACCCTTTAACAATTCTCCTACAAGACGTGTTTTTACCAATAACTTTATTTGTTTCATATTCCCTATGGCCACACCACCTCTCAAGCTCTCATCGTGTTCGTCAACATGAAGGTACCTCTAAGTGTTGGACGACTAGCCCGTATTCTCCTATCTTCCAAACGTCATCTCTATCCAGCTTGAACTCAAAGAGAAGCTCGCTGGAAGTAACCTTCGCTTCGATCTGGAATGTGTACAGGTGCTCTGCTAAAGACGGAGACAGCGGTTCACCACGATGTTGATACATAACAACCGCTTCCATCGATTTATCTTTATAGCAAGCGTCATGGTCACCTTTATTAAGCAGCAAGATGCAAACTTTAAATGTCATGAATCTTGGAAGAGGCTTTCCATTAAACTTGATTGTCAATGGATCTCCACCAGTAGCTCGGTGAGTGAAGTATGCAGGCACTTGTCCACCTGGTAAGATTGCACGTTCACTATTCTTGATGATGAGGTCTCTCGCCTCTTGATTCAGTTTGAAGCAGTTGGAAAAGTTGAGATAACCCCGTGGATTGTGAAAGGAGCACTCTAGTACCTCCAGGGACTCGCAGTCACTTGCATCCATGAAACGGATGGAATCCGAAATCGGTGGGAGAGATAACAACTTTCGGCATCCCATGAGCACGAATACTCTCAGACGTGAGATTTTCTTGACCCACAGAGGAACTTCTTGTATTTTTGTGTCGGTCAACCACAGTTCTGTGATTCTTTCAAGAGCATGAGGGAAATCCTTGAGGTTTTCAAAGTATGACATCTTGAACCCATCAAGGCGAGGCCATGACCTGATTGAGGGAGGCACTTGTTTTATTGTAGTTCCGAAGAGGTTGAGATTTCTAATGTTTGCGGAGATCTGAGGAAACTGTTTCAACATGTAGCAATAAAAAAGATCAAGTTCATCCAAAGATTCCAAGTTGATGTTGGTGGGAAGGACCTCTAGCTTACTGCAAGCTTTTAATCTCAGCCTTTGCAACTTCTGAAGGTTTCCAATGAAAATAGGGAGTTCCACCAGATTTGAGCAACCACTAAGGTTCAAGAACTCTAGATTAGTGGCCTTCCCAATAAATAAAGGAACCTCCAACAATTGTGGTAGCCCACTTAAATCCAATTTTAGGAGATTGACTGCATTTACGGTAGTAGCCAATCCAGCAAGATCAAGACATGAGCATCTAGATATATCAAGTTCATTTAAAGATTCCAAGTTGATGTTGGTGGGAAAGGCCTCTAGCTTACTGCAACCTTCTAATATCAGTTTCTGCAATTTCTGAAGGTTTCCAAGAGAGAGAGGAAGTTCCACCAGATTTGAGCAATTACGAAGATCCAACTTCTCCAAATTGGTGGCATTACCAATATAGGAAGGGATCTCCATTAGATTTGGGAGAAAACTAAGATCCAATTTTCGGAGATTAACGGCATTCCCAATAAAAGAAGGAAACTCCACAAGACTTGAACATCCACTGATATCCAATTCCTCCAGACTATTTCCATTAAAGGAAGGGAGTTTGATTAAGCTCCAGCAAGTAGTAAGAGATAATATCTCAAGGTTAGTGGCAGTTGAGAGATCAGGAAGCTCCTTCAAATTTACAGAATCAGTCAAATTCATCCACTTGAGATTTCGAACCGGCTGTACAAACAAATAACAAGACATGGTTGTTTTATACACTTCAGTAATGAAACAGATGAGAACCACACTTCAAAACCAAAACAAAAAACACATACAGTAGTGGCAAGATAAGTTTTTTTTTATAGCTAAAAATGTAAAAGACAAACGGTAGATTGAAAAGAAAACTTACTTTAATTCCTTCCCACAACTTCTCAAGCTCGCTGCCATGCATGTCTAGTTCGACAAGAAACTCGAAGTTTACAGTGCAAGGAAAACATGTCATTGGAAAATAACTCCATTGTAGTAATCGAATTTTATGAGACAGATAGTTCAGACCTCCAGTTAACTGCAGTTTATCAGTCAAATTAAAATCATTGACTCTTAAGAATTGGAGATTTGACATTCCTTCAAATGCTTTCTCACTTATATGTAATTCTTCCCCATCTCCGAAGTGGTCAAAATTTATGCCAATGACATTTTTATTACCCTGAAATAAAGGACCAAACAAGAAAGTACAGTTAGTTTGTTAGGGAATAAACTAAATTTGCAGGAAGTAGTGCAATGAAAGACACTTACTGTTGCATCACCAGTCAGTACTTCACAAATCTCTCTTTGGTCATACAGAAACTGGCGCTGTCCAGGATCATGAATAGATTCTTTACAAACAATTTCTCTACCTAGTTTTTCTAGCAAACTATGCATCATTACAAATCCCGAGTCGAAAGATATGAGAGATCTCTCAGCTAGGACGTTAAGTCTTTGCCTCACTTCCATGAACTTCTTTGCAAGATGCCCTTCCACTTTGTGAATCTTTACAGAGTTGAAGAAGCAGGCTATATGAAGAAATAAATCTTTATCTTCATCATCTAAAGCATCATAGCTGAATTTCAAAATGCTTCGAATATCAGCATCAAGACTGCTCTCCAATCTTGGAAGCGAATTAGTCCACTCTTTTTTGGACATTCCCCTAAAGTAGGAACCCATAACCCTTAGTCCCAAAGGGAGTTTACCAGAAAGATGTGTTACTTCCCTAGCAAGCTCCTCAAAGCCATCTTTAGGGTACTTTTGACCAAAAGAATACGTACAAAAGATTTGGAGAGCCTCATCATTTGTTGGAATATCCACCTTGTAAATATGGTTGACCCCATGTGCTCTAAAAAGTTTCTGATCTTGTGTTGTGATTATAATCCGACTACCGGGACCAAACCACCAAGTCTCTTTTGCCATCGCATCTAGTTGTACTGAACGGTTCACGCCATCAAGAACAACAAGAACTTTCTTGTCCTTCAACCTATTGGACACAACACCCAAATTAGATATAACCATATCCTTATGATCGGTAATTTGAGACATAAACAGTTGCTGCAATTGCAACTTTACGCTGTAGTCATCTGAACACAGTCTTGAAGAGTTTGCTTTGAGATCATCCATAAAGACAGTCAGTTGAAAACTGTTGGAGAGTTGGTTGTATGCGAATCTAGCGATTGTGGTCTTCCCAATCCCAGGAGGACCCCAAATCCCAACCATCCTCACCTCATCTGAGCCTAGACATAACAATGATTTCAATTTTTCCAAATGAGCTCCCATCCCAACTAAACCATCGAAATCATTTGAGGGTGTGAAATTATTCAGCATGTTCGAAATATCAGTGGCAATTTTCTTGATCATGGCCGCTTCATTATCCCTAACAATTGGAGAGTTCAATGCATCCGTTAAATAATCATGCACAATCATAAAGAAATATGAATCTATTGTTATAACAAATGTATAGAGGAAGTGGGAATAAAAAAGAACTAACCAGTTGTTTGAATGATAACCAGCTACTGTTGCCACTTTTGCCAAAGCTTGTCTCCATTTCTCAATGCGTTCCTTTGTTTTACCAGCACAAGTTTTTCTAAAGACTTTCCCAAAATATCCGGTTAGCTTTTTCACATCAGATGGATCCACTTCGTAGAAAACAGCCAATACAGTTTGACCCAACTCTTCTCTGCACTTCATAATCTCCACCAGTTCATCAAGACACCATTTTGAGGAGGCATAGTTCCTAGATAGCAAGATAATTGCTATCTTAGATCCTCTAATCGCACTGATGAGCTCGAAACCGATAGATTCTCCTCTTTTGATTTCATTATCAATGAATGGAGTGATTCCTTTTCTTTCGAACTCCATCTGAATGTGACTAAGAAAGTTTCTGCGGACATCTTCCCCGCGGAAACTGGGAAAGACATCATGCGTCCAGATGCGAGAAGAAGAAGGCGGAGGAACTGTTGAAGGAGACAAAGAAGAAGAAGAAGAAGAATCATTTTCTCTGTTATCGTCTTGAGGGAATATAAGTTTTCTCAAAAGAGTTGAGAGCCGTGATCTCAAGAGAGTTAAGAGCCCTATTGCAGCAGCAACAATGATAAGTAAAAAATAAGAATCCATTAATCAGTATGATGGAAAGAGGATCAGTATTACAGAGCTTTAACGGGATCTATGTGGAGGAAGAAGAAATTATTATGATGCAGTGTATACATTGAACACAGAAGGTTGAAAACTATACTAGTAGCAATAATAGACGAGGAGGACCTACAAGAACTACTGTATACCACAAGAAAATTACACAACCACAAGAAGTAGGATATTTTCCTCACAGAAAAATTACAAGGACAATAATAGAGGAGGTCCTACGAGAGCAAGTGCAAGAGAGGAAGTTAAGTAAACAGGAGATCCAAGAAATTACACAACCATCTCTCAAGTTTGAAAAAGGGCAGCAACAGGTTTGTCTTCGTCTTGGCTTGTCTGGAAAAAACACCACATCACAAAAAGAAAACAGAGGAACAAACAGAGACCCATTTATTAATGTGTGTTTCATTTTATGTGCAGTGGTGTCAATGCTGTTTCATCTTCAACAAAGGCTTCCTGCATATATACAGCGGTGGTGCTGATGGGGGTGGTTTGTGAAATTGATCCCAATAGTGGAAACCTTATCAGGAAGTTTCAAAACTTCAACGAAAGCAGTTTCTTCTTTATCTGTTTCACCTGGTTTGTCTCTGGAGACCTGTAGTGCTTCCGTTGTTTCTTCAAATATATTTTGACTCGTCTAAAAAGCCACGATTAAATCAAAGGTATCTTCGATGGGCTCTACTCTCTAGTCTTTACTAAATTAGAAACTTCCTTCAACGAAATGATTAGACTTTCTCTGTTCTTTTATTTTCGTTGTATTGCAAACATCACACTGGCTATTTTATCTCAAGATTCTGATGAGTGCCAGCTGCATAACTTTAACCACACCATGTCTAAGTAGATCAAACACATTTCTTTTGGATTGCAGTTTCCATTTCCCTTCCTATCAATAACAATTGGCTGACCATAATTCTATATTTGTATAGTTACAACGTTGGACCGAGCACGTGCAGAGGGCAAGAGTTGCTGATCTGCACGAGAAAAAGAGTGTACAACCACGCTCATCTGATAAGGATACACAGACATGGTTGACCAAATTCAAGCGGGTGAGTTTTAGATTGTCAGACCTCTCACTCACACAATCATCATGTACTGATGGAGATCGTTTGTTTTAGAACTTTTAGGATATGTATTAGCTCCAGACAAGAATTGCTCTGGCCTTTTCTTTCATTCATATTAAACTTTAAATTTCAGATTATGTAGAAACATTTAGCATGGAGGATAAGTTGAGATCATTAGGGACGCTTAAAGGTAGAGATGAACCAAGCAATCTTTCTCATGCTTGGTGGAATTGATCTCAAAGCTTATCTACCACCAAAGAAGGTATGTATGTTTGCTCTGTTCTGTCGATTCTCTGGCAATTGTACATCCTTCTGACTCAAGATATAAGCTAATGACTGAAGAGAAGAGGAGCACTTCTCTATTTTTGAGCAATGACAGGGGAAACAAACATTTTTTTTTTATTTGCTCTCTGATCGTTAGACATTCGATTTAAGTTTTCAACGACAAAAAGAAAGATATGAGTTAACAAAAATGTGCACACGCTCTAACAAACTGCAACATGACAGTAACAAGCAACAGATCAGTACAAACAAACAAATAAGTGTTACTAATATTAGTGTACCAAAAGCTCTGCATATGCCCATTGGTTTCATCTCGGCTGATGCTGGATCTGGTTCATTCTCCATCAACACATGCTTTTATATGGCGCAATGATCTCCTCACCTACATTTGAGTTTCACATACATTTATTTCGTTGAGGAAAGGATGACATTTCATTTCAAAGCACCCATCAACTTTTCAAAACAAAAACTTCAGGAGTTTAAAAAAAAGAAGCTAGCTCTGTACCTTTGGGATGCGTTCAGGGTTTGGAAAAATCATGTCTTAGCTTAAAGCATCTGACGCCCAGTCATTAACATGTTCTTTTTAGACTCAGCTCCCAAGCTTTCCAACCTCGACCTAAAACACCAACGTACTTGTCCAATTAAGTTTATTGTGTAAACAATCCTCAGGGAATTATAGACAAAAGCATATACTGCAAAGGGATGGATTCTGAAGTAAATGCACAATTAGAAGAGGAAGAAAAAAGCGAACCATAGACAACAGGTTTGACGTCATCTTGGCTTCTTTCGGGAAAAACACCAAACCCCAAAGAAAAACAAAGGAATACATACACTAGAGAACAGAAAAAAAACCAGAGAGCAATTAAATTTATATGTTTCACATCCGCCATGGCGACCACCGCCTCAAGATGTCATTGAGTTCATCAATATCAAGGGAAGTCTAAGTGTTGGACTAGCCCGCATTCTCCTATCTTCCAAACATCATCGCTTTCCAGCTTGAACTCAAAGAGAAGCTCGCTGGAAGTAACCTCCGCTTCGACTCGGAATAAGTACAGATGCTCTGCTAAAGCCGGATACAGCTTTTTATTGCTATTATGATATATGACATCCACTTCCATTGAGTTCACTTCAGAGCAAGAATCATGGTCAACTTTATTAACCAGCAAGATGCAAGCTCTAAATATCATGTACTTTGGAAGAGGCTTTTCGTTCAACTTGATTGTCAATGGACCTCCACCAGTAGCTCGGTGAGTGAAGTGTGGAGGCACTTGTCCACCTGGCAAGACTACATATCTACAACTATTCTGGATGATGAGATCTCTCGCCTCTTGATTCAGTTTAAAGCAGTTGGTAAAGTAGAGCTCAACATGTGGATTGTGAAAGGAGCACTCTAGCATCTCCAGGGACTCGCAGTCACTTGCATCCATGTAACGGATGGACTCCGAAATGGCTGGGAGTGTTACCAACTTTCGGCATCCCTTGAGCACGAATACACTCAGACGAGAGATTTTCTTGACCCACGGAGGAACCTCTTGTATCTCTGTGTCGGTCAAGCACATGCATGTGATTCTTTCAAGAGCATGAGGTAATTCCTTGAGGTTTTCAAAGTATGACATCTTCAAGGCATCAAGACGAGACCATGACCTGATCGAGGGAGGCACTTGTTCTATTGCAGTTCCTATGAGGTAGAGATTTCTAATGTTTGTGGAGATCTCAGGAAAACGTTTCAACATGGAGCAATCATTGAGATTAAGTTCAAACAGAGATTCCAAGTTGATGTTGGTGGGAAGAACCTCTAGCTTACTGCATCCTTCTAATCTCAGCCTTTTCAACTTCTGAAGGTTTCCAATGAAAAGAGGCAGTTCCACCAGATTTGTGCAATTACTAAGTATCAAGTCCTCTAGATTAGTGGCATTCCCAATGAAGGAAGGTACCTCCAACAATTGTGGTAGACTACTTAAATTCAATGTCTGAAGATTGACGACATTTCCGATAGTGGAGAATCCACCGAGGTCAAGACTTGAACATCCAGCGAGATCAAGATCATTCAAAAATTCCAAGGTGATGTTGTTGTTGAAAAAATTCTCTAGCTTACTGCATCCTTTTAATATCAGTGTCTGCAACTTCTGCAGGTTTCCAAACGAGAGAAGAAGTTCCACCAGATGTGAGCAGTTACTAAGATTTAAATTCTCCAGGTTGGTGGCATTGCCAACATATGAAGGGAGCTCCACCAAATTTGGGAAACTATCAAGATTCAATTTGAGGAGATTAACTGCATTCCCATTAAAGGAAGGAAACTCCACAAGACTTGAGCATCCACCTATATCAAGTTCCTCCATACTATTTCCAGGCAAGCAAGGGAGTTTGATTAGACTCCAGCAATTACGTAAATACAATTTCTCAAGGTTCGTGGCAGTTGAGAGATCGGGAAGCTCCTTCAAGTTTACGGAATCACTCAAATCCATCCACTTGAGACATCGAAGCGTCTGTACAGATAAATTACAAAAACTTGGTTGTTTTATACACTTTTGAAACAGAACACTTAAACAAAACAAAACTTCATAAACGGGTGTGACAAGATCAGTTTTTTCTAACTCAAAAAATGTATAAATACATCTTACTTTAATTCCTTCCCACAACTTCTCCATCTTGCTGCCAATCATGACTAGTTCGACAAGGAACTCCAAGTTTACATTGCAAGGAAAACATGACATTGGAAAATGACTCCACTCTAGTAATCGAAGTTTATGAGGTAGATAGTTCAGACCTCCAGTTAATTGCAGTTTATCACCAGAGACTTTTAAGAATTGGAGATTTGACATTCCTTCAAAGGCTTTCTCACTTACATCTAATTCTTCCTCTATTTTGTAGTAGTCCAGCTTTATCCCTATGACACTTTTACTACCCTGAAAGAAAGAACCACACAAGAAAGTAGAGTTTGTTTTTAATAAATAAACAAAATTTTGCAGCGAGTAAAAGCAATAAAAGACTCTTACTGTTGCATCACCAGTCAGCAATTCACAAATCTCTATTTTTTCATACAGAAACTGACGCTGTCCAGGCTCGTGAATAGATTGTTTACAAACAATTTCTCTACCTAATTTTTCTAGCAAACTATGCATCCTTATAACTCCCCAGTCGATAGATATGAGAGATTTCTCAGCTAAGACGTTAAGTCTTTGCCTCACTTCAATGAACTTCTTTGCAAGATGCTCTTCCACTTTGTGAATGCTTTCATAGATGAAAAAGCAGGCTATATGAAGAAATAAATCTTTATCTTCATCATTTAAAGCATCATAGCTGAACTTCAAAATGCTTCGAATATCAGCGTCAAGGCTAATCCTTAATCTTGGTAGCGAATTTATCCACTCTTGCTTAGACATTCCCCGGAAGTAGGAACCCATAACTCTTAGACCCAAAGGGAGTTCACCAGAAAGTTGTGTAACTTCCCGAGCAAGCTCCTCAAAACCATCTTTAGGGGACTTTTGACCAAAAGAATGCATACAAAAGATTTGGAGAGCCTCATCATTTGTAGGAAAATCCACTTTGTAAATATGGTTAATTCCATGTGCTCTAAGAAGTTTCTGATCTTGTGTTGTGATTATAATCCGACTCCCAGGACCAAACCACCAAGTCTCTTTCGCCATCGCATCTAGTTGTACTGAGCAGTCCACACCATCAAGAACAACAAGTACTTTCTTGTCCTTCAACCAATTTGGCGCAACTCCCAAATGAGAAACAACCATATCCTTATGGTCGATTATTTGAGACATAAACTGTTGTTGTAGTTGCAACTTTGCGCTGTAGTTATCGGAACAAAGTCTTGAATACTTAACTTTGATATCATCCATAAAGACACTTAGTTGAAAACTGTTGGAGAGTTGGTTGTATGCAACTCTAGCGATTGTGGTCTTCCCAATCCCAGGAGGACCCCAAATCCCAATCATCCTCACCTCAGCTGAGCCTAGGCATAACAATTGTTCCATCTTTTTCAAATGAGCTCCCATCCCAACTAACCCGTCAAAGTCATTTGATAGTGTGAAATTATTCAGCATGTTCGAAATATCAGTGGCAATTTTCTTGATCATGGCCGCTTCATTATCCCTAACAATTGGAGAGTTCAATGCATCCATTAAATATATCATATTCACATGCATAAAGAAATATATAGAGCAAGTGGGAAGCAAAAGAACTAACCAGTTGCCTGAATGATAACCAGCAATGGTAGCAACTTTTACCAAAGCTTGTCTCCACCTCCCAATGCATTCCTTCGTTTCACCAGCACAAGTTTTTCTAAAGACTTTCCCAAAATCTCCGGTTAGATTTTTCACATCAGAAGGATCCACTTTGTAGAAAATAGCCATTACAGTCTGACCCAACTCTTCTCTGCACTTCATAATCTCCACCAGTTCACCAAGACACCATTTCGAGGTGGCATAGTTCCTAGAGACCAAGATAATTGCAATCTTAGATCCTCTAATGGCCTTGATGAGCTCCGGACCAATAGATTCTCCTCTTTTGATTTCATTATCGCTGAAAGGAGTGATTCCTTTTCTTTCGAACTCCATCTGAATGTGACTTAGAAAGTGTTTCCGGACATCTTCCCCGCGGAAGCTTGGAAAGACATCATGCGTCCAGATGTGAGAAGAAGAAGGTGGATGAACCGTTGAAGGAGACAAAGAAGATGCAGGTGATGAAGAAGAAGGATGATCCTTTTCTCTGTTATCTTCTTGATGGAATCTAATTAGTTTTCTCAGAAGAGTTAAGAGACCTATTACAGCAGCAACAATGATAAGGAAAAAAGAAGAATCCATTAATTAGTATGATGAGAAGAGGATCAGTATTTCAGAGATATAGAGGGAGCCTATGAGGCCTTGTTATACATTGAGCACAGAACGTTGACTAGGAACGTGAAACTACTAGCAATAAAAAAAGTGGACTGGCTTGGTGGTGCTTATCTTTGTATATCTCTACTTTAATTTTCCTCACAGAATATTAAAATAACGACAGTAACAGAAAGGTCCCACAAGCGCAACCAGCAAGAGAAGAAGCTTATAAATAATGATATCCAAGAAAAATACACAACAAACTCTCAAATATAATGAAAGGCGACGCCGGGAGAAGATAGAGTAACCACCGTAGCTTTTATCATCGAACAGAAGAGTAAATAAACCGGACTTTTTAGTATGAACCGGCTGCATTCGTTAAATGACATATAGTTCCTCTCACAGATAGAGAAAACTCATGCTGTTTTTGTGTTAACAAAGCATGTCGTTTACTTTACATTCTTACCAAAAAAAAAGCATGTCGTTTATTAAGTTTTTTTGTTTGTTATGCTTCGCCGGTATCATCTGGTTTCAACACTCTTTTCCTTAAAACGACAGCGTTTCTCTCTCAAAATTAAAAAGGCATGTTGTTTTGTGTTTACGATATAACAAAGCATGTAGTTTATTAGACCTTTGGTCGTTATAGTCTGGTTTAAACAGGTCCACTCTGTCTCCCTCTCTCTCTACAGAGTACAGAAGAAACTGATTTCTCTCTCTGAGCTTGATAATGGCGAGTCCGGCGCAATCAAAGGGATTGATTAAGAACTTATCGTCAATTTCTTCACGTGTTTACTTCCTCTTGATCATCCTGCTGATCCCTCTCTTCAGGTAAATTTGATACTAAAGACAAACTCTCACCTGTGTGACCTCCTAGTGTTGGACTAGCCCGCATTCTCCTATCTTCCAAACGTCATCGCTTTTCAGCTTGAACTCAAAGAGAAGCTCGCTGGATGTAACCTCCTCTTCGACTTGGAATGTGTACAGATGCTCTGATAAAGCCGGATATAGCGAACGAACGCTGTTTTTATACATAACAACCGCTCCCATCGATTTCTCCTTAAAGCAAGGGTCATCGTCATATTTATTAAGCAGCAAGATGCAAGCGCTAAATCTGATGGATTGTGGAAGAGGCTTTTCATTCAACTTGATTGTCAATGGACCTCCACCAGTAGCTCGGTGAGTGAAGTATGCTGGCACTTGTCCACCTGGTAAGACTGCATATCCACTATTAGTCTGGATGATGAGGTCTCTCGCCTCTTGATTCAGTTTGAAGCAGTTGGCAAAGTAGAGCCGAACGTTTGGATTGTGAAAGGAGCACTCTATCATCTCCATGGACTCGCAGTCACTTGCATCCAAGTAACTGATGGAACCCGAAACCGGTGGGAGTGATACCAACCTTCGGCATCCACTGAGGAAGAATCTATTCAGACGAGACATTTTCTTGACACACGGAGGAACCTCATGTATCTCTGTGTCGGCCAACCGCAGACATGTGATTTTTTCAAGAGCATGAGGGAAGTCCTTGAGGTTTTCAAAGTATGACATCTTCAACTCTTCAAGACGAGGCCAGGACACGATCGAGGGAGGTACTTGTTGTATTGCAGTTCCTATGAGGTTGAGAACTACAATGTTTGTGGAGACCTGAGGAAAACTTTTCAGCATTGAGCACTCACCGAGATTAAGTTCATCCAAAGATTCCAAGTTGATGTTGGTGGGAAGAACCTCTAGCTTACTGCATCCTGTTAATCTCAGCCTCTGCAACTTTTGAAGGTTTCCAATGAAAAGAGGAATTTCCACCAGATTGGAGCAGTTACTAAGTTTCAAGTCCTCTAAATTAGTGGCATTCCCAATGAAGGAAGGTACCTCCAACAATTGTGGTAGACTACTTAAGTCCAATGTTTGGAGATTGACGGCGTTTCCGATAATGGAGCATCCACCGAGATCAAGACTTGAACATCCAGCGAGATCAAGATCATTCAAAAGTTCCAAGTTGATGTTGTTGGGAAAATTCTCTAGCTTACTGCATCCTTTTAATATCAGTGACTGCAACTTCTGAATGTTTCCAAGAGAGAAAGGAAGTTCCACCAGATTTAAGCAATTACTAAGATTCAAGTACTCCAAGTTGGTGGCATTCCCAACATAGGAAGGGAGCTCCAACAGATTTTGGAAATTACGAAGATCCAATTCTCGGAGATTAACGGCATTTCCAACAAAGGACGGAAACTCCACAAGACTTGTGCATCCACCCATATCTAATTCCTCCAGACTATTTCCAGGCAAGGAAGGGAGTTTAATTAGACTCGAGCAATTGCTAAGATTCAATTTCTCAAGTTTAGTGGCAGATGAGAGATCAGGAAGCTCCTTCAAGTTTAGAGAATTACTCAAATCCATCCACGTGAGACTTTGAAGTGGCTGTACAGATAAATAACAAAAGACATGGTTTTTTATACACTTTAGTAATGAAACATATGAGAACCACACATCAAAAGAACCTAAACGGGTGTGCTAAGATCAGTTTTTTCTAACTCAAAAATGCACAAATAATAGATTTGAAACAAAGTGAGATAACTAAAAACAACTTACTTTAATTCCTTCCCACAACTTCTCAAGCTTGCTCTCAACCATGACTAGTTCGACAAGGAACTCCAAGTTTACATTGCAAGGAAAACATGTCATGGGAAAATGTCTCCACTGTAATAATCGAAGTTTATGAGACAGATAGTTCAGCCCTCGAGTTAATTGCAATGTATCCGGAACACCATATACTTTTAAGAATTGGAGATTTGACATTCCTTCAAAAGCTTTCTCACTTATATCTAATTCTTTCCCCTCTCTGCTGTAGTCAAAATTTATGCCTATGACACTTTTACTACCCTGAAATAAAGGAACAAACAAGAAACTAGAGTTTATTAGTTATCAAATAAACTAAAATTTCAAGGTAGCAATGCAATGAAAGCCACTTACTGTCGAATCACCAGTCAGTACTTCACAAATCTCTCTTTCGTCATAAAGAAACTGGCGCTGCCCAGGCTCATCAATAGATTGTTTACAAACAATTTCTCTACCTAGTTTTTCTAGCAAACTATGCATATCTATATATCCCCGGTCGATAGATATGAGAGATTTCTCAGCTAAGACGTTAAGTCTTTGCCTCACTTCCAAGAAATTCTTGGCAAGATCCTCTTCCACTTTGTGAATATATTCAGAGCTGAAGAAACATGCTATATGAAGAAATAATAATTTATCATCATCATCTAAAGCATCATAGCTGAACTTCAAAATGCTTTGAATATCAGCGTCAAGGCTAGTCTTTAGTCTTGGAAGCGAATTAGTCCACTCTTGCTTGGACATTCCCCGAAAGTAGGACCCCATAACACTCAGCCCCAAAGGGAGTTCACCAGCAAGTCTTGTAACTTCCCGACCAAGCTCCTCAAAACCATCTTTAGGGGACTTTTGACCAAAACAATACGTACAAAAGATTTGGAGAGCCTCATCATTCGTTGGAAAATTCACCTTGTAAATATGGTTGACCCCATGTGCTCTAAAAAGTTTATGATCTTGTGTTGTGATGATAATTCGACTCCCGGGACCAAACCACCAAGTCTCTTTCGCTATCGCATCTAGTTGTACTGACCGGTCCACGCCATCAAGAACAACAAGGACTTTCTTGTCCTTCAACCTATTTGAGGCAACTCCCAAATGAGAAACAACCATATCCTTATGGTTTGTTATTTGAGACATAAACAGTTGTTGTAGTTGCAACTTTGCGCTGTAGTCATCCGAACACAGTTTTGAATAGTTTGTTTTGAGATCATCCATAAAGACACTCAGTTGAAAACTGTTGGAGAGTTTGTTGTATGCGACTCTAGCGATTGTGGTCTTCCCAATCCCAGGAGGACCCCAAATCCCAATCATCCTCACCTCATCTGAGTCTAGGCATAACAATGGTTCCATCTTTTTCAAATGAACTCCCATCCCAACTAACCCATCGAAATCACTTGATGGTGTGAAATTATTCAGCATGTTCGAAATATCAGTGGCGATTTTCTTGATCATGGCTGCTTCATTATCCCTAATAATCATATGCATATTCATAAAGAAATATAAATTAGTGGAACGTATGTTTGAAAAATATATAGAGCAAGTGGGAATAGAAAAAGAACTAACCAGTTGGTTGAATGATAACCAGTGATCGTGGCCACTTTTGCCAAAGATTGTCTCCATCTTCCAATGTCTTCCTTCGTTTCACCAGCACAAGTTTTTCTAAAGATTTTTCCAAAATCTCCAGTTAGCTTTTTCACATCAGATGGATCCACTTTGTAGAAAATAGGCATTACAGTTTGACCCAACTCTTCTCTGCCCTTCATAGTCTCCGTCAGTTCATCAAGACACCATTTTGAGGAGGCATAGTTCCTAGAGAGCAAGATAATTGCAATCTTAGATCCTCTAATCGCCCTGATCAGCTCTGGACTGATAGATTCTCCTCTTTTGATTTCATTATCAATGAATGGAGTGATTCCTTTTCTTTCGAGCTCCATCTGAATATGACTGAAGAAGTCTCTGCGTACATCTACCCCGCGGAAGCTTGGAAAAACATCATGCGTCCAGATGCGAGAAGAAGACGAAGGTGGAGGAACTATTGATGGAGATAAAGAAGACGAAGGTGATGAAGAAGAATCCTTTTCGCAGTTATTATCATGATGGAAACGAAGTTTTCTCAGAAAAGTTAAGAGTCCTATTGCAGCAGCAACAGTGGTGAGGAAAAAAGAAGAATTCATTAGTTAGTATAAGGGAAAGAGGTTCAGTATAACAGATCTTAAAGGGAGAGCTATTTGGAGGAAGAAACTATAAAGAGGCTTTGTATACATTGAACACAGATTGACTAGGAAAGTTTTATTTATTTATTTTTGCTAAAATATGTTAATATCATTGAAAAATGAAATAGGAAAATACAAATGTAAGAACCTAATTTAACTGAACTCCATGGCAAAAATAAAGAAAAAAAACAGGGAGCCAGTACAAAACAGAGCATTGCTCTCAAGAGATTATCTTATCCAAACAGATAATATTATTGACTAGGAACGTTGAAACTACTACCGAAAAAAGGGGATCCGTGTACCTATTTCCTTGATATTTAGTAACAGAATATTACAAGAACGACAGAAAAAAAAGGCCCCACGAGCGCAACTAGCAAGAGAGGAAACTTAAATATAAAAATAAAGAAATAGGTTCGTTTGGATCAGGTGATGAGTTTTCAGGTACTGCTACTACTGGTGTTTTTTTTTTTCATTTGGAAGTGTAGCAGTCAAGACAAAGCTCAGCTACCAGATTTTTTATCTGCAGAACCACAACACCACCATCATGCATTTGAATAAGAGGATTTTACTTGTTCCAAGTGGGTAACTATGCTAAGGTATTAACTTAAGTGATGTGTTTAACATTTAGCCTCTACACTGAACTTGGTGGAAAACAATGAAACTCACAAATAGAGAAAAGTCATGCTATGTTATGTTAATAACATAACAAAGCCTGTCGTTTATTGGGGGCTTTTGTTTGTTATGCTTGGTCGTTATCGTCTGGCTTCAACGGGTCCACTCTTCGCCTTAAATATACTACGGCGTTTCTCTCTAAAAATTAAACAAATGCGTGCTGTTTTGTGTTTACAATATAACAAAGCATGTAGTTTAATGAAACCTTTCGTCGTTATTGTTATGGGTTTTGAACTTGATCAGTAGGTTTTAGACTGTTGGATCATTCATTCATTACTTGGTTCTCTCTCTCTCTCTCTGTCTCTCTCTGGTTAAATCTGACTTGAATCTAATCTGAAAACAGGGTGCCATGTTGATCTGGGATGTGTATGTCGCCCATCCATGCGACATCGTCTCAGTTGATTTCTAGTGAGATCTTTCCTGTTCCGATGATCAAGGCTCTCCTATACTCTGGTGCTATCGTCAATGGTCTTGCCACCAACATGACGTTTCCAAAGTGGGATAATGTGTTGGATCTTTACAACCTCACCAATGTCAAAGATGCATCTGCAGTTCCTTTGTATTGACCGGTTAGTGACTAAGTGAGTTGTTATGGGCAGGTTCTTGCAGGGAGCTACTTTTCCGTAGCTGGGGCTTTTGTGGGTTTGTTAAAGCCGGGTAGGATGAGCATGTTTGGATCGTTGCTGCTAGTGTGGGGTCTTGTCAAAGAAGGGATCTTAAAGAAGCCACTGAATACTGACCCATCCAGAACTGTTTATGTGTATTCAACTATGATGATTGCAATGATCTGCGCTTTCTCTATGATAAATTATAACTTGAAGAAAGCTACGAGGGCCGCCCCTGCTAGTCCCATTGCTAAACCTCTCATGAGCTCTTCAAAATCTAAGCTCAAGTGAGTTTTTTTTTTAAAAGACTTGTAGGGTTTGTGTCTTATCTTTGTTGTCATTGCCAGATAGGAGAATGGCATTTTTTGCTCTCAGTTAACTTTTGTGTTTCGTTGTTTTCTGGGGATCTGCTCAGTAGTCAGTATCTTTTAGTATCAAAAATCACATGGATACAGTTTTCAATAGGACCCTTACATCACGGCAGAGAAGAACTCGAAGCCATGGAAGATCATAAACTGAGGTATCTGCAGAGTTTTATTCTTAGAACAGCCTTAAGTTTACAGGACCTGGTTAGAGTTGCAAGGACATGGGAAGAAAACGCTCGTAACTGTTACGCTGAAGATATAAGACTTGGTAGCGATGAGTTTGTGAAAATGTTAATAGTTGACGCAAGCTTCCTAGTGGAACTTCTTTTGAGGTCTCAGTTTGATGTGAACAGAGGTATGCAGGACAGGATATATGGGAAGCAAAACATGATTGGCGATGTGAACCATGACATTATGTTACTTGAAAACCAGCTTCCATATTTTGCTGTGGAGGGGATGTTTGGATTGCTACATGTTGATTACAGACGAGGACTGCCTCCTCTTTGTCGAATCATTCACAACCACTTCAAGAAGTTCTGGATGAGCATCCCTTCATTTTCAAGAAGCGTTTCTGATTCGGAGATCTGCCATTTTGTTGACCTTCTGAGATCTATTCACCTGCCGTTGGTTTTGAGTTTTCCGAGGAGAAGCAGCGGGTGGATGGACTCTACACTGAGTGCAAAAAAAGATTCATAACGCCAGCTGGCGTGAAGCTCAAGCCTGCAGACATCAACACCTGCTCACTCGACATAAGCTTCACCAATGGAGTTCTCACTATTCCCAAAATCAAGATCAGTGACATCACAGAAGCCCTGTACAGAAACATAATCTTGTTTGAGCAATGTCATCGTTTAGATGCTTGCTTCTTCCACTTTATGAGGTTCCTCAGCTGCTTCGTCAGATCCCCCATGGATGCTGAATTGTTCATTGACAATGGGATCATCGTGATCAGGCGTGGAAATGCAGAAGACGTGTCAAGGCTGTTCACTACCATATTGAAGGAGACAACTCAGACAAATTATAGAGGCAGAGGGTTTTACTATCAGACGGTCTATGAGAATCTACAGGGATATTGCAGCAGGCCTTGGAACAAGTGGAAAGCAACTCTGAGACGTGATTATTTCCACAATCCTTGGTCAGCTGCTTCCGTTGCTGCTGCTGTTTTTCTTCTACTGATGGCTTTCATACAGGCTCTATGCTCTATATTAGCATTGGAACTTGTGAGAAAGTGATGTGAAAATCATGATCTACATTGTTTCTTTGCTACTCTAATATTCACCCTGTTGTTTAATTTGCTTCTCTTTTGATTGCAACTCCTTGTATCTAGAAAGCGAAATCTTATGCAAGGCACCAATGGTGTGAAGCCATTGTTTTGACCATATTAAATAATATAATTTGAAGTAATAATACCAAAGCGTCTATAGTCCAACGGTTAGGATAATTGCTTTTCAAGCAATATACCCAGGTTCCGGCAGACGCATTTGATTTAAAACATTTTTCTGATGCTGTTTTTTTAACACTTGTCTGTCTGTCTTTTTAACACTTGTCTGTCATATGGCCATCTGGGCATAAAAACCAAAACCCGAACCCAAATGTATGGGATCGCATTTGGATCAAGCAAATAACCGATAGAATTTCAATATTGTGCTATTTTGGATTAGGTTTGATTCAGTTTAAACCGATACCAAAACATAACCCAAACTAAACCGAACATATATAATTATAGTTATATATACGGTATAATGTTACAAATTACGATTTTTTTAATTTTGGATAATCATTATTATTAAGTATTTTAATTTTATAAGATTTTAAATATTGTTATATTTAATTGATATGTAATTAATACTTTTTATTCAGTTTAAGTATTAAATTTTCTATGTTTAGACTTTTAATTATATATTTATTTCAGTATAACCAAACCGATTTAAAAACGAATACAGACGATTTAAAAACGAATACAAATGACATATGGTTATTTTACAAAACCGATTTAAAATCAATGTATTATATCTGTATCTGATCCGGTAGTTACAAATTTATTAAAACGTGTTACAAAATAGAATCAAAATTCAAGAAATTCAATCCAAACTCGAACGGGTGGGTATCTGAAGGTTCAAACTCAAAGCCTAGTTATGCCCGAGTTGTCCGTGGGGTGGTTGGAAATGACGTTTCGAGTTGCTTTCCCTCTCTGGGTATTGATGGGCTTTTCTTTTTCACTAATTTTTGCTTTTTGTTTTCAGTAAAATTTTCTCAGACCCACGAGTAAATTGCAAATAGATTTACTATTATCGCAATATAGTTCGGCGGATTCGATCATTCAAATTTCAGAGGAACCCTAAAAGAAAAACGAAAAGTCTTGTGTTTGATTTGTTTGTTCGGTCGGTTCAACATAAAAGTTCCTAACCTTTTCCTTGCAGATGACGGCGCTTGCTGCTGCTGCTGTATGTCTCGGCCTTGGCTTCCTAATGAGAATATCAAGCAGCAGTAATAAGAATAAGACGTTAGTCAGTTCCTAAATCAATTTTCTTTGCTCTGCTCTGCTCTTGTTGAAAAATAATTTACACACTATTAATCTCCACTCAGGACTTGTGAGCTTCTACGTCGAGCTATACCGGTGAATGACCTAAAAGGATTGGGTAATGTTTTTTTATAATTTTGAAAGGATTCGATATGTTTTTTTTTGGTTTGTAAAAATTGATGCAATTCCAGAAAAATTTTAGGGGACTGTCTTGAAAATAAGCAGATAACAAACGCTACTGTTATGGTAAGCGGAACGGTTGGATCAACCTCAACCGTGGAGAACAGCTGTTTGGGAGTTTTCATTATGGAAACGGTAAGATGTTCTTTATTTTAATCCATCCAAGAGAGACATTGACTGACATATGTTGTTGGCTCCTCCTGCAGGTTGAACTTGATACTAAACTTGATATTGAGAAGATTAATGCCTTTGGTAAAGTAGTACCGGGATCTAAAACCATTTCGGCTAGCCGTAAGGAGGTTCCTTGGTATTTGGTAAGATATATATGACATTTCTTTTTCTCAAATCCACAAACATATATATAATTTAGGTAATTAGTTACTTCAATTTTCACGATAGGATGATGGTACAGCTCGAGTGTATGTATGTGATTACCGACTTGCGACAGGATTTTATGATACATTAAAATATTACTTCTCTACTGAACCAGTGATTACATTCTTTAAAACTCTTGGTCATGATGGAAAAGAAAAATTGATGGTAAGTAATGCCTTTTTGTCTTTTATTTCTCTAATTCGCCTGGGCGGGCTTAAAACAACAATGTTGGTGTTTTGTTTTGTTTTTTTAGCGTAATGATGTTGATAGTAAGAAGAAGCAGCAAGTTCTTGAGATTGGCACGTATTTGACTGTTGTTGGAAGGGTAAGTTTAATCTTCATTTCATGGTTTCGTTTAGTCGCTGTTGAATGTGGAATTTACTACTACATCTACTCTAGGCTGTGAGAGACAGAGATGGAGCTCCCACGATAGCAGAGGCATATCGGTTCTTCAATGGAAATATAGAACTTGAGGAATTTGTTACTAATCTTGAGTTAGGATCAGAGTAAGATATATATATTTATCTTATTATTACTGAAAAAAAACGGAAGATTATATATATGTATTTTCTCTGAATGTTTCTCTGTTGTCACATTTTGCAGGACTGGTGAGAATTTTTCCTTATGCATGATGGCTCTGGGTGCGTTTTTACTCGCTCTGAGCATAATGCAAACTGAGGTAGATGATACCGGGTAGAATCACAATGAACAAGCTTTATATTACTGCCTTTTGTTTTGTTTGTTTTGGTATTAAGATTTAAACAAAGAACGTGAGTGTGTTAGATATGATAACGTAAACGAACATGTGTGTACATTGATCTTAATCTTATATGCTTGTGGGGGACAGGTGGGGGTGGTTATCTTTTATAATTTGTACTTGCGAAGCACTTCTTTTTCTTGACAAAAATGATATTTGTAATGTAGTTTGGAATATTTATACATAAAAGTGACTCTCTCAAATCTCTGGTTAGCTGGTAATAGCTTTTAATTTATGAACGAAAAGTCGAAAAGCTACTAACTAATTAGTTTAATACAAGAAAACTTTTTATGACAGAATAATAAAACACAAGAATCCTAGGGCTGAACCTACTTCGGTCTTGCGTTCCAATTTAACACCGCCAACGATCATCTCCTGGACCGGGTGAAAGTCGAGCTTTAGAATCGTACTTCGAATTCAATTCAATATGGGGAATTGAACAGGAAATCTACCAACCTAAATTGTCCACAAGATTTGTAAAATCCATAAACATTATTAACATATAATATCAGTGAGTATATCTGTATATGATAACCAGACACACACCAAACCATCCCGAAAGCAACAAGTGTTATAAGCTTAGTCGTCGCAGTCTTTTTTTTTTCACTTGGAGAACTCTAGATGATTATGCAGAAAGCTCACAGCTAAAATAGACACACCGATACCTGTTAACAACAAGCACAATATCTCACAAGACCTGCGAAAATGAAACAAAAAAAAGTATTCTATCAAAGAGGAAACAAATATGAGGTTATCTAATCTCACAAATGAAGTAACATCAAAATGTTCTTACTCTGAATTTGATTTCAAATCAGAAGCCAATTCATCAACTTTGTTTATACTACGTCCATTTAAGACCTGATAGACACGTCCGATGGTGGGATCCCCATTTTTGTTTCTCTCAGCCTAGAGTAGACAACATGAATTGTAAAATATTCATATTTCAACTAGCTCCTAAGTGAAATCACGAAAGTGAAACAAACAAATAACAGGGTTTTTGACTTACCTTACCAATAATCGTCAAAGGTTTACCAACCTCAAGGACACGCTCACAACAGCTGTTTGGGACAAACTAAAGAAACAAGACAACAACACTGTTTTAGATAAAACAGAAAAATAAAATATATTTATTTACCTGGACGTAAGTAAGTACCTGGACGTCCTTGAAAGAAAAAAACCTTTCAAAGTGTTCCGTCACTGGTTCAGTGAAGATATATTTATTCAGGGTATCATAAAATCCTTTGGCAAATTGGGCTCCCGTTACATAAACCCGACTGGTACCGTCATCCTAATTACAAAAAGACAAAATAGAAGCTAAAATCACTTAAAGGAACCTCTGCCTTAAAGTTTTGTGGCATTGAGAAGAATGTGATGAGAAAACACATCTTACCAAATACCAAGAAACCTCATTACGGTACAACATAACCGTTTTAAATTCCTCGCTTGTTGAATCAGTTGTACATTTATAACAAACTGTGGCCTGAAACAACAAAAAAAAAAGATTTCAAGACTGAAGAAGCACATTTATATCCAAGAGAAGCCAGGCTAACATTATTATTTCGTCTAAAAAGAATCTGACACAAACACGGACAGTCTCTTACCGTTTCCTCGGAAAAAACACACGAAGCGCCACTACGGGTGGTTTCTACGGCTGAGTTTGATCCAACTGATCCAAATATCGCAACAACAGGGTTGCATAATGGCTCGTCATCCAGAAGATCCCCTGAAAATATTCGATTAATCCATCAGAAACTTATTACACACGCCAACAATACACCAACCGTAAAAAAAAAAAAAACACCCAATTCTTTGAGCTCGTCTATTTGGATAATTCTGGCTAGAATCTGAAATTTCCTGTAACAAGGAATTTAAAATCGGATCAAAAGAAATCTTTTTTTTTTTAAGAAAAAAAACAAAAATTGAGTCGACTAACATATTTTCGCTTCTGCTGTAAACTCCCATTAGGACGCCAACGCCAATGCATAAGCCAGCATATTCAATCATCTTCCTCGACCGCTAAGCGAATAGATCAAACTCGAATGCGTACAGAATCGATGCTTGGACTAGGGTTTAGGGTTTCGCAGCTAGGAGAGAGAGAGAGACTACGGTTAAAAGTGTAACTTTCCAGTGGGCTTTTTTTATCCAACCCATGTAGAATTTTCATTGAATAACATGGCTTTTGTATAGCCAACCCATGTAGAATTTTCATTGAATTAACATGGCTTTTGTTGGTACGGTAAGTTCAATCTTCATTTCATGGTTTCATTTAGTATATAGCTATATATAGTTGAATGTGAAATTTACTACTACTACATCTACTATAGGCTGTGAGAGACAAAGATGGAGTGGAGCTCCCAAGATAGCAAACGCATATCGGTTCTTCAATGGACATCTCGAACTTGACGATTTTGTTAATGATCTTGAATCAGGATTAGAGTAAGATATATACATATTTATCTTATTATTACTGAATAAATAGATAAAAACGGAAGATTATATATATATATATGTGTGTGTATTTGTTTTCTCTGAATGTTTCTCTGTTGTCACATTTTGCAGGACTAATGGGAATGTATCCTTATACTTAATGGCTCTGAGTGCGGTTTTACTCGCTCTGAACATGTTGCGAACTGATGCAGATGACATCTGACGACTGGTAAAAGATCGCAATGAACAAGCTTTTATGTTACTGCCTTTTGTTTTTGTTTTCGTATTAAGATTCCATAATCTATTAGTCGCTGACTTTATATGTTTATCAATCAGATCTAAATAAAGAACGTGATTGTGTTGGATATATGATAAATGTTAGGAACCGAACATGTGTGTCTTAATTTTATATGCTTGTGGGGGTTCTCTTATATTTTATAATTTATACTTGCTTTTCTTTGTTTTTTCGTGACAAAAATGATATTGTCATGCAGTTTAGAATATTTATACGTAAAAATGATAAACAAATCCCGCCAACGATCATCTCCTGGACAGGGCTAAAGGAGATAATTTACTTAAAATTCAGTTGAATATGGGGAAATTTGACATTCATTGCTTTTAAGTTCCTGGAAAGACTTCTCGGAATACTGGAATCCCATCGACGGCGGTCCTAGCAGAACTCTGGGCGTTAGGAAGATGGAACCTCCCCCCTGCTCGCTCGGAAGCTCAAGTCGAAATCCAATCTTTTCTATCTACCCTGGAGCTTACTAACAATGCTGATGGTTACATCTGGATGCCTGGTGGCTCTGCATCGAAAGCATACTCAACAAAGGCTGTATACAACCTCCTACGTATGCATCATCAACAAGTTCCCTGGTTTAAGGAGATTTGGTTTGCTAATGGAATCCCCCGCCATAAGTTCCTAGCTTGGCTCTTTGTTCTTGACAGATGCCCGACGAAAAACAGAATGGTTGAGTGGGGAGTTGATACTGACCCCGTGTGTATCCTCTGCAACTCAGGCATTGAATCGAGAGACCACCTATACTACTCTTGCTCTTACACTTGGGAGATATGGAAAACTGTTGCTGCTCGCTCTGGTTTCTCCTCTCCTCGGGACTGGAATGAGGTCCTCACTGCCTTGAACAGGCTGAAGTCTCCAACACCAACCAGGCTACTCACTCTTTTGGCTTGGCAGGCATCGATCTACTGCACCTGGGCGGAGCGCAATGGGCGTCTTCACAGGAGCCAATTCAGAATCCCATCTGCTATTACCAAAGATATAGACAAGCTGATCAGGTTGAAGATTGCGGCCATCCGTCTGGATAATCCCAGACTCGCTTCTGAGCTATACCAAGCTTGGGTTAGATAACCTCTTCCCTCTTCACCCAACTCTGCTCCTTGCTCCCTCACTGATTCTTCCTTCATCATTACTCCTTATGCTTCTTAACTCTTTGCTTGGGCAAGCAAAGTTTTATTTTGGGGTTAATCATCTATTACGCTGTTTGCAGCTTCGGGTTCGGTTCTTTGTAAGCACTTGCCACTAAGCTAGGCTTTGTAAACATTTCTTTCTCATGCAATTCAATAGTAAAAATTTTAGCAAAAAAAAAAAAAGTTCCTGGAAAGCAGAGAATTTTGAACAGGAAAATCGACCAGCCTAATTTGTCAACAAGATTTGTAAAACCCATAACCATTATTATCTTATTAACATATAATATCAGTCACACCAAAACATCCCGAAAGCAACAAGTGTTGTTATTTTTTTTTTTGAACACGCAACAAGTGTTGTTATAAACTTAGTCGTCGCAGTCTTTTTTTTCCTTCACTTGGAGAACTCTAGATGATTATGCAGTAAGTACGCTCAGAGCTACAATAGACACACCGATACCTGTTAACAACAACCACAACATCTCATAACACCTGCAAAAATGAAACCAAAAAAAAAAAAGTATTCTATCAAGAGGAAACAAATATGAGGTTATCTAATCTCACAAATGAAGTAACATCAAATGTTTCTTACTCTGAACTTGATTTCATATCAGAAGCCAATTCATCAAAGTTGTTTATACGTCCATTAAAGACCTGATAGACACGTCCGATGGTGGGAGCCCCGTTTTTGTCTATCTCAGCCTGATAGACACTCTGTTGTTTAATTTGCTTTTAACTCCTTGTTTCTAAAAACTCAAAAGTGCATCTTTACAAAGACCACGGACCATTACGGCATTGTGTTAAAACTTAAAACATATTAAAAGAATTAATTTAAAAAAAACAATAGCACTAGCGTTTGTAGTCCAACGGTTAGGATAATTGCCTTCCAAGCAATAGACCCGGGTTCGACTCCCGGCAGACGCATTTTATTTTAAAACATTTTCTCGGCTGCTCTGTATTTTCAACACGTGTCATTTTGAGCGCTGGAGGCAAGAGTTGAATTGGAATTTTTCGTTCTTTTTTTTTTTGTCTCTGAGAAAGTTGGTGAATCTTCTAAATCTTCTAACTATGCAACTCAGAAAAATGAATGTGAATCATTTGTTTGTCAGAAAGAATAAGACCCTCCCAGTAATGATAAAAATGATTTGGCCGAGAAGGCCTTGGAGTTGTAATCTCTCGTCTTCGATTCTCAGCTCATAGGTGAAAGAAGTTGAATCACTAATTGGCTTTCTTCAGAACGAAATTCAAAATACACGTGTCATGATTGGAATCTATGTTTTAACACACTGGAGAAGCTATCTCGGGTTTGGAAGGAAAGTTACACATGATCTTGAACAATCTATGCACCAATTAATAGACCTAGTGGTGGAAATGAAGAATATGTCTTCTAACTTCCACACGTTATCTTCTGAGTTTTGATGAATCTTGGAAGCTGTAAGTGATCAAATCTAACTTAGCATTGTTGTTACGATTCTCATATTCATATTAGCAATCAAGGTTATACAGGTTTTGATGCAAATAGTTTTTTTTAGGGTCTGAAGAATCTCAAAAAAGATGGTGAGTTTACTAAGATCAAAATGCAGACTGCTGATCATCAAAGGAACGTTTTGAGGTGCTTCAAAAATCTTTGGCCAAGAAGATGGGAGCTTGAGATGAATACTAAGCGAGTCAAGAAATATTGAATAGGAACTAGGGATGAAACTGTGTTCTTCATTGTTTATAGACTTCCTTTCTTCCGAATTGGATGCGCTGCAAGGTTACCATGTACATTTTCTTATTCCACTTTATGATTTTTTGGGGTTGGTGATGACTGATGTGTATGAGTTTAATAAAAATTGTTGGAATAAGATTCTATGTAGATTCCTTTTGTCACACTACACTTTTAACTGTCAAAACTAACACTTGTGTTGAGTTGCTTATTACTTTTTGTTATATTCATGAACAGATTGCATAAAGTTTATGGATGCTTGGCTTAAGATGTTACTTCATAAGTGGATGTCGTAAATATAGCTATTTCTCTTATATGGAAAAAGCTATTTCAGTGCCTAAGTTGAATAACTTGAAAATCCTGGGTAAATTTCTTTGATTCATTTTGAAATCTTATTCTTGTGTAATAATCCATTCGTTCCACCATCTGATCATTGTCCTTTTCTCTACTAGTTAATCTGTTTGAAAAGTACAACGAGCCTCTGGTTGTTAAGGTTACTGGAAAGGTGGTTTGCTGTGAGGCGCCTATAGTTGTTTGTCTTCCAAATCTTGACTCAAATGTAGAGAGCAAGACACCTATCGTTACCACGTTTTTAAAGTCACAGTCTGACTACATTTTGTGTGTTATCTACAAGGAGAGCTAAATGTCTAACTTTTTCTTTTTTTCAACTGATTTCGATTCTAGGTGCTTATATGTTTTGTGTCTTGACCAAATAATAACAATATGGGCCATTCAGACTGAAATCGTATACGCGGATAGAGTTAGAAATGGTGACCGGTTTAGCTCAACAATGGGATTTAAATCAATCCGTGATGAGTTTCCTTGGTATCTGGTAAGCTTGTTTCCAATGGTATTTTTTTTTTTTTAAAAGTTCTTTACAATAGTGAGATAATCTCATTTTTATAAAGTTAAAATTCTCTTTGTAAACATCCTCACAACAGGCTGATGGCACTGGCAGAGTGTATCTTGAGGGAATTCTAAAGGCAAAGGGCTTTGACTTCGTCACTCATAAAAGAGAAGTTGCAGGTCCAGGAACTGCATTCCTTAGAGGCTGGAATTTGTTAGAGAGACTGATAATCGCCAAGGAATGAAGGTTCTATCTTTTATTTTTTTTGGATATTATGTTTCTTTTGATATGAATTAACCAAGTAAAATGGTTTCTTAGATACTTGGAGTAAAACACCTTGAGTGTGCTTTTAAGGTGGAGTCAGCTCTGACCGTTGTTGGTAATGTAAGTTTGACATTTTAATTTTCGTTTAGAAAACTATTGAAATATATAGGTCTGGTGTTATTGATCCTTTATTCATTAATTTTCATGCATTGCAGGCTGCGAAAGATGACAGAGGGAATATCATCATTCGAGACCCACTGTTTGTTTGTCAATCTGATGTTGAATACAATGTGGCCAAATCGATGGAAATGTTACTCTCCTTTTATATGACAATGACTAGTATTTTGACAAATTATTGGAAATCATCTGTTCATTTCAACTTTTTAGTGCATGGGATATCGAGTGGATTGATGCATTTGTCCCTTCTTCAGTATTATTCGTGACTGAGGTAGTGTTTACTCCTTGAGTGACTTGTTTGAAGATATGAAAGTTCGAATCAAATGATATTGTGGCTTTTGTTTTGTGTTTCAGAGCCTGAAGAAAATTTTCTTTTAATGAGATTCCCTCCCAAGTTGCTGATGGTTTCGATTTCATCTTCCAAGTTGTGAACTTTGTGTTTACTTCTCCACAATTCTTGTCTTTCAACTCCATGTGTCTTTCCATAAAAATTTCAGTGATTTGATGATGTTTGTCATTGTTTCCTGAAAAATTAGCAGAAATCAAGCATTTCGGCATGGTAAAAATGAAATCCTTTCCCAATGTAGCATTTTCCAAGAGATCTAGGCACATGAAAAAGCTATTGAAAAAGAAAGCATTCATTCATAAAAAGATCCAAAATTTATATACTGAACCATATTGAACAAGTGTTGTACATATGTATAAAATTTCATTGCTAGATAAAAACACAGATAATTTCAGACCATGAACACAATGAAGATGAACAAACATAAAACCAAAGCGTAACTGACCGTTTCTGTGGAGCGCTTATCCTGCCAGTTGAAAAATCAAAATTAGAGGTTAGAATAAACAACATTAGCCTATAACACTAAAACAAATATCTTCATAAAACGAAACCCCAACATGTGAAGAACCCTCGAGAATGAAAACAAATGCATAGTGGCCTCTTTGGTTGGAACAAAAAGCAAATGAGAAATGAATCGAAATTCAAACTCGAAATTTTAGAGGGAGATAAAAACATCCTTCCCATTTCTTAAGATAAAACATTGTGTTGTTCTCTATCCGGATAAATAAACAGCACTTAGCGGGAACATTTTTTCATAGAAAATATGTCAAAGTACAAAGATTCACAGAATCTAATTGACTTTAAATATTTTCATACATTTGAGAGAACATAATCTATTTTGAAACAAACAAAACTCTTCCAAAAGATCATTTAGCGATGGATATTGGGACACCTGTTGGAATTGGTTCATATCTACTCAGATTTCAAGTTTTGGATTGGAGATATGTGTCATTCGGATCAAGCAGAATCCAAAGTGGAAAGATTCTGTCCGGTGTAGTTTCTTGTGCTGATATCATTGCCAATTAGTAAACATTTTCATTCAATTATGTGTTAGTCAAATACTGTCTGCCATATGAGTTTTCTAAGTAGCTTGCTTTTCCCAGTCTCTAGAGGCAACTATTCTTTTACGTAGAGATTTAAAATGGAAGTGAAGTTTCACCAAAGTTCGACCAGAGATCTTCACTAACTAACCAAAAGATAAATAAATTCTTCCCTACTAAAAACTGTGTTTTCAGGCATCTAAGTGAATTCTTCCATTTAGCTTTAGTCGAAATTTTGAATATTAGGAATCTAATATTAAGACTGTTCTACATTTATCCCAATGACCTGTTTATCGAATTGTTGCAATTGATGTTCAATCCCGAAGAGAAGGAAGAGATAAAAGTTTTTATGATCCGATAGCTAATCAAACTTATTTAAATTTTCCTGCTATTCTCGATTTCCTTAAAAAGGCGCTCAACCAACACAAACAGTTCATGATATTTCAAAGAAAGCAGAGATTTTTACGGAACTAAGTCTTAATAAAACGAAATTTAATTAATGAAATGTAAAAAAGAGGGTGTGAAAGACTCATATAGAGCTTGGTATCAAATTTCATCTACTCTTTTCTTTTCACCTCTTTCGTTTCTATGAAAAAGTGATGTTTGTCACCGTTTTGTAGGAGGAAGAAACAGAGTCAAGATAAGATACTGGAAGTGCAAGGAGATTATATGTTGGAGCTCTTGGGTTCAAGCGACCTCTCGTTGCAATCTTGGCCATATTAATGTCTTACATATGGCTTATTTATATCCCAGCAAAACATCTAAGAGTCTTTAACCTTTTTAGAGTCTCGTAGCCTCGTAGGCTCCAGTTTTGTTTTTCTCTCTTTGTCATAACTACAATGTCAGATTATATATTTCAGTTATTATGTGTGGCTAATCTTCCACTACATCTTGCAGATGTCTAACTTGTCAAGCGAGAATTATGTATAGATGAAGTTGAAAAATGATAATTACAAATTAATTTTTAAACAATTTCAATGTCAACTCTTACTCTTAGTCCTTAATCTCTGCAATATCATTCAAACCATCCAAAACTTGTTGCATCGTTGGTCGCTTCTTCGTGTCTAACTTGATGCATCTTTTGATGAGTTTTCCCATTCGTATCACCGCATTAACAGGATAATCGTTTCCAAGCCTGGGATCGATTATACTCAGGATTTTATTCTTATCAGACAAGAAAGGTTTAGCCGAGATGGCACTTTTTATGTCTCTCATTCTTCTACGGAAAGCTTTTATACCAGTTAAAAGCTCAATCAAGATCACACCAAGTGTATAGACATCGCTCTTCATGCCCAAATGACCTTAAACATAAACATAAGTGTCTTTAACATCGAACCATCAAAAGATTAAAAGTTAAGCAAAAAAAAAAAAGAGTGTACCTGAGATTACATATTCAGGAGGTGTGTAATCGAACTGATAAGTTTCTTGGGCTTCCAACTTAAAACCAATTGGCAATTAGTAGAGTGGCCCAAGTTCCTTATATATTACTAATGTTCCTTTCATATTTCCGATGTGGGATCTTCTCTCCAATACCCTCCCTCGAGATAATGGTGCGTATAACCATTAATCTCGCAGAATCTATCATACCCCTCCGAAACCATGCTTTATTTTTCTAGCGATTTCGGAGAACTGAGCCTTCTATGGGCCATCAGCTAATGGGTTGATCGGGCCACTGTCCGGGCCGGATTAATTAATGGGCCAGGGTATTGGGCCGGCTCTGATACCATGATAAGTTTCTTGGGCTTCCAACTTAAAACCAATTGGCAATTAGTGGAGTGGTCCAAGTTCCTTATATATTACTAATGTCCCTTTCATATTTCCGATGTGGGATCTTCTCTCCAATAAGTTCTTCCAATGAATGGGATCGAGATACTATCTTCAAACAAACGTAGCTCGTTTGATCCAAGATAAAACAGTTTCGCATTGTATTGCTGATGAAACCCAAACTTAGTGGTTAATTCTTGTTTAGTTAAGGTCACATAAACGATAAGAGGTACAAGAGTGGAAAAAAGTCATAAGATACAACTTTTGTCTTAAACGAAAAGATGGTCTTTCAACTTAAAACAATATTGACATTTTTTTTTGTTTAAAAAAAATGCAAGACACTATTGTCTTAGTTGTGTTGTGATCGTAACACAGAGTCATTACCTCGTCAAGGAAAATGTCATGCATTCCGAATTCTCGAGATAACGCTCTGTTATTGACCGAGTGGAGAAATGCAAGACACTCAGCTGTTCCAATGGCTATCTTAAGCCGTATTTCCCAAGGCAACGTTTCTTCTTCTTCTTCTGTTGAGAGAATCATGAAACTGTATACTAAGAATCTACACCCATTTTTCAAAGGACCCGTTAATTAAAAGAGATCTTAACTTCCAAAAATGTGAGCTTCAAGACTTCCTCTGTAGAAGCATTCAAGAACCAAGTGTGATTCTTTAACTTCACAGCAGTAGCCTAAGATTTTAACCAAGTTTGGATGAGAAATCTTTCCTAGGGACCTAATTTCTGCCTGCAACTCAATAGCTTTTTGTGACCACCAGATACATACGTACAAATGAAAATAAAATTGCATGAATATGGGCAGATCTTGGTTACCTTCCACTCTTCTAGTTCCTCTGAACTATGTAGAACACAGTGCATAACGGAAACAGCGATTCCTGTTCCGTTTTTAGATGGAGAAAATGTGGTCTCATCGACGTATCCCTGGTAGAATAATCGACCAAAACCATTATTGTCAACTACAAGCCTATTATTTCCGAATTTCTTTGTTAGTTTCTTCACTTCCTTGGAGCTGAAGACTCTCAGATTCTCGTTTTCTAGCTCTAGCTCTATTTCCACATACAAATATAGATTTGAGTTATGTTTTTATATATTGTAAGTAAGCAAAAGTGAAGTGCATTTAAAAACAGAGATGTACCTGAAACTGGAGGGATGGTAAGAGGCTTGGGAGAAATTGAAGGAGCTTGTTCGTTGAAAGGTTTTAGACAGTTTCCCATTGTTAGATGGAGATAATAAATCTGTAGATTTTTGTTTCAAGATCTGAACATATCTTCATTTTGGTTTTTAAGAGGTTGAAACTGATTCCAAGTGTGAATGTAGCTTCAGAAAAGGTTGGCTATTGCCTCAGAATTCAACCCTTTGTAAGAATCATTTTCTCATAAAATGCCAAAAAAGCAATAAGTCAACAATAACTTAAAAAAATCAAGTACTTCTCCATTCATTCAATATATATGGACATAGCATAAACCCATTTAGTTTCATACATCAATTTGCTTATGGCTATTTTCCATGAAAATGAGGATTCTCCATTTTTCATAGATATATTTTTTACTAAGTTTTAAAAGATGATTACATAGACCTTAACTCAGGCCTAACACTTTTGTTGTTGTTGCCAGTAACAAATAAAAATGGCAATATACCAGAAAACAAACACATCAATATCATTCATTACAAATGGAGTTGCAAATAAAAGGGGTCAAAAGACCAGACTAATCTGCAAAATAACACATCACCACTCAGATTTGCACTCCCAAAAACTATACATTTTTGTCCACCATTTCCCCTAAGATTACCATCCATCAACTTCAATGATACAACACCCTCATTACTGTACTTATTATGGGTGTGTAAAACATAAATAAAACATAAACTTCACAACCAAGGATTCATCAGATCAGGCAGATACAGTTGCATTGGGGATAACTGGTGCAGATGATGCAACGACTTCAGTAGCTGCCTTCTTATGTGCTGCTGCTTTTGAGGTTGAAGGGCCTGATTCAAAGTGATCGCCAATGTCCAGCGTCTCTGGGAGGCTTTCTTGAGTTTCATCGCTGTATATCTACAGAAAGAGAGATCATTACATCAAACCCAAATGTAAAACATGTGTGAGACAAAAATATGATGTTGATGAACTTACCTCAAGTTGAGTGAGCATCTCAATGGTTGCTTCAAGGTCACCGCTATTCGCCAGGTACACATCAGTGATAGACTCTTGCGAGAGACCAGAGAATGTGACCAGAAGGTATTCAATATCCATGTCAATATCCATCTCCAAATCCAAATCGTCCCTTATCTGCTTGTACGCCATTTCAGATGATTTCTCAGGCGGCATGGACACTTGAACGCCTGCAAAACTTATCTCTTGTGTGGTGGGGTTGGCAAACAGGAAACCTTCCACATCAGCATGGTCCCCTCTGTTTGAGAGTGGTACATATGATGCTGCGTTCGGATTCAATGCAAATGCTCCTCCTGGCTTCATTGCTCCTCCGTCTTGGTAAGAAAAAGTTAACTGCCAAAAATTGAATTCGTATCCATTATTCACAAACAACATTAAAGACAAAGGCAGAGGAAACCAATAATAACTTGTGTGACACGGAAAAGACAAAACCACATGACCAACCCTAAGGTATAATAACAAAAACGTTTTCTATGACATAAGAGAGAAACAGAACATATGACAACAAGATATGCTATTGAGAGGTTACATTTAGAAACTAGGCGTTACTGCATGAACAAATCGATGGCAGAGGAAAACCAATTGAGAAATCAAAGAGAAGAGTCTCCACACAAGAAAAAAAGGAAGGGAAGAAGAGTGATTTATATATATGGGGAAAAGGATGGTCTTGACCTCGTCAACGATGGACGTAAAAAGGACAAGGACAAACGAAACATCAGGAGAGAAAATGAGCTTACCAGAGAATAAAACTAGCGTTGAAGATCGCTCGACCAAACACAGAAGAGACCCCTAAACGTGTCAATGGAAAGAGAGACAATGCCACTAATGTAATGATGATGGATTTATATATCGTTTTATGCGACTAACCAAGAATTAATTATTACGAGAACGTGAGGACAATTACTTTGTATATAAACCGGAAATCAGATTCATGAATTCGGTTTACATTTTGTTTTAAGTAATACAACCAATTGGTATCCAAAAAACAAAAGAGTGGACAAGTAAAGCTCCAAAAAAGTCATAGCCATGCTTCTTCTCTGTCCATTGGCTTTGTTGGCATGACATGCTTCCTACGATAGCAAAACTCTTCAGTCACTTTCCTAAGAGAGGTTTCTGTCTGAAACAAAGAAAAATAACAGATAACTCGGCTCTTTTAGAAGATGATAGACATGTTCATCGAAGCGAATCAAGAGTTAATAAAAACTTACACAAGAAAAACACCAGATGACTCTGAAGCTAAGGAAGTTTAGGCTTGAAGTTAACCCACAGCGATTTTTTAACCTCTAACTGCCGCTACGAGGGTTTTAAAGATTCAGTTAATATTAAAGGACTAAGAAGAATACACACACACTGATGTTGTTCAAGAAAAGATGTTCTGTTCTGTCAGATAAGTAGTCGATATAGTGCACACTTGTCTATCAAATCTAGTACCTTAATAACCGTTTGAAACGCATGGTCAGATCTAGCTCGGTGCAAGCACCATTCCATTGCCATTACATACTCAAGGGTATTCGGTTGAGAGCCATGCGATGTAGACACGGAATCTCTCTGGAAACAAATACAAAGAACAATCAATGTACTTACAACTTTTTAAGAGAATGATGCATATTAACTTGTGGTGTGAACGGTCAGTGTAACACAATACCGTCTCTCGTCGCATATGAGTTTTCTGTAGCTTGATGTGGCCGCAGAATGATGAAGGTTTCCCTGGAGGATTAATCTTAGCAAACGAAGCAACGAGGGGCCTGTTAAACACAGAAAAAAGGAAGACCATAATGGACACATGCATACACATCATAGCACATGGACATGTCATAAGCGGTTTACCTCCCACTTGATAGCAACAAGCATCCCTTATCTAGTCTTTTAATCGCTCTTTCTGCAGCTTGTCTTGAATTGAATATGACCAAAGCTTCACCTGTACATCAAACGATGTGAGATGCCTCAGTAACGCTCCTCATTCTATTTTTAGTAACTGAGAACCATAAATCTGGTAGCTCACCAGTATGAGAAATAGTGACTGATGTACGCTCTATCATCCTCGCTGTAGATTGCTCATTCAAAGCAGAATAGACTATATCCTGAAATATAATTCATAAGTTTCTTAGATCACATTGATTATGAAATACAAAAAACGTTTAAGAGACTTCTAAACAAGCTCTTTATAGAATCGCTACTACCTGCACTTCATCAGATGTATAAGTAGGATCCAAGTTTTGAAGAAGAACCAGTCTCTCTTCCTTTTCTGCTTCCCTGATACTTTCTTCCCAGGGCTGGCCATCGTTTAAATAAATTTAAAAGTCAGAAACCCCATCAAGAAAATTTAGAAACGAATGTAGGGAAAAAATACTTACAAGCGGTCGAAACCATTTGCTGTTTACCTGAGATCAATAAAAAGGAAACAAAAATCTATTAGAAGAACCTTCATGCTTACAAGCATGTGGTAACAAGTAACATAACGAGAAAATGACTGAACAGGGCTAGAACCCTACAACATACAAAGTGAAGGACTGTAAAACATAGCTGCTACTACTAGAATCAAGGCAAAATCTCATGAAACAGATAGTTCGAAACCAATGTAATAAATATAAACTTACAGCATCCGGCTTTTGTTTCACTTCAATTACTTGATAACCTCTTTCATAATCATCTGCCAATGTCTCGTCCTCAGCTCGTTTTAATAGCTTACCATCAAAGCTGGGTTTCTTGGCTAAACCTTTTTCAGTTGCAGCTTTTACATCTTTTCCTTCAGAAACTGACACACCAAGATCTAGCTTCTTCTTGACCAGACTGGGCTTCTCAGGAGGGACTTCATCTCCTGTCTCTTTGTCTCTAGGTCTCTTAAAAGCTTCTGTATCTCTTTTATTTTCAGAACTAATATCTCTAGGTCTCTTAGAAGCTTCTGTATCTATTTTACCATCAGAACTAATGTCTCCATTTAGTACTGCAACAGAACCATCTAGTTTCCGTTTCTTTTGAGGCCTGTCATCCAATCCGTTTGACTCTTTACTGTGTCTTTCTCCACCGGGCGTAGATTTTTGTTTAGTCAATGGGTTTTTAACATCATTTGCGTGAGGTTTCTCGGAATTGGAAGGATTTACCCTGGAAGTGGAACCAGAAGCATCACAAGTGTTGCTGTATCTAGCTACTGTAGGCAGAGATTTCTGTTTAGTAAATTGTTTTGTAACTTCACTTTCTTGAGAATTGTTGCCATCCCAATGATTTCCTCTAAACCCAGAAGCTTCACAAGCGTCATGTTCTTGACGGTGGGCCGGGCTTTCCTGCACAGTAGAATCCTTGTTCGACCTTTCTTCTGCAAGTGTAGATAATTTTGTAGCCAGTTGACTGTGCTCTTTTTCTTTCCCTTCTTCGCAACCATTTCTACATTCAGAAGATTCAACAGAGTTGTCTTCAGTTTCACGAACTGAACCACAGGCTGGAAGACCATTTGGTTTCAAACTATCTGGATTTCTTTTTGTGTCTGCTTGAATTTTCTGTACATCAGTTGCTTCTTGCTTACTACCCGCTCTGTTGAAGAGAAATGTAACTGCATATGATGTAAACAAAATAATCAAGATATAGCTACTGACCACAGAGAAAAAATATGGAAGCTAGCAAATGAGACGAAGAAAATGTACCGTCAACTCCAGAAATTTTATCATCTATGGTATCCAAGACTTTAGAGCTTCCAACATCAAATGCTCGGCGAAACACAAAGTCTGCTGACTTGATTTCTTCATCCGTGGGTTGTGGATTCCTCTCATCCTTTGAAATGCATAGAACAGAGCATTTTCCACAAATTGCTTCCTAGTGGAACAAAGTTCATCAGTAAAAAAGTGGTGTGGTGCAGAGGTCAACCAATCGATACACAAGGAAGAGAAAGAAAAGAAGAACAATCAGTTACCAGCGGGTTGACATTAGCGAGGCCAGGACCTTCACCCGATGCCAAAAACAGTTCGTTTGCAAGCACATCCGGGACTCCTTCAAGTAAATGCGGCGAAATCTCAGAAGGTCTAAAGAACCAGAGAAGCTTGACTTGCCTTGGGTTCTTCGCACGCTTATTAGTGTGTTCCCAAATCTTTATGATCTTGGCAACAAAGAGTTCGTGAGACTCTTTTGAATTAGCATCGCCAACTAAGACAGAGTCATAAAGAGAGTATTCATCACCGTCAAAGGTGAAAGATTCATAGAACTGGACATCTTTCTTTTTTCCACCGAGTCTTCTCTTTTTACCCCACTTAAATTCTAAGCTTTCATCTCTTGGTTCCTCTTCCATCCTCTAAAAAAAAAGCAGTTTTCTACCTGGAACAAGCAGCAGAATAGTGCACCCACATCAGAATTGCAAGCCTGACTACAAAAGCTAATCTATCTCAACAGACTAAGCAATGGTCAATAGAGTTGTGCATCAAACAAAACCATCCAATAGACTAGAACAATATGCCATGATCAAATAACCAGAAGTATTCAGCGCTCAAGACTAGCGTAAACCAAGGAATAAAGATGCCAAATTGTAAGAAAAGAAGAAGCACAAAAGCAGCACAATTGCATAGTAATGACAAGAACAGGAATGCATGCAAGTAAAAAAAAATCAGTAGCTGCAAGTTGGTTGATCCGATCCACGAATAGTATAATAAAAGAAGAAAATATCACAAAACTACCCAAAAGTGACATTTTTTTAATACAATGTAGGCTGATATAAGAAGCTTTTAGTGTTCTTGACAAACAAGGATTAACTGGTAAACAAGAACACTGAAAGTTCATTCAATAAAAATGACAACTTTTTTACCTTCCTTCACACTGGAGAAATCAAAGTTTCCAGTTTCACTGGTAAACCGAACAGATGATCGAACACTAGGACACCCAGTGCTCGAAACCAGAGCAACGCGAGTTCGATTAGGCTATCGCGGAGAGGGAGAGAGAGAGAATAAACCCTAATTCCTCGTTCAACGGTTACGCTGCTTACTCCCTCTTCGTCTTTATCTCTCTCGCTCGGATTTATGTTTATATATAAAGTTCAAATCAAAATCTCTTTTCTTGGTGTTCAAATTTTGTTGACGATTGTTGCAGTTTCAAGAGAACTCTGTAAAGGGACACTCAGTTCATGTAATTGAATTTGATGAAACCGCTTGTTTTTGCCTGGGCTTCTTCTCCATGTACTTTATTTTAAACGAATTCTAATCTTTCTTTTTTTTAAGGAATATATTCCTTTTTTCCGAATTGTATAAAACTTTAGATAAATTCAAAACCAGAATGTTACTATTTTCTTATAAATAGATGTCAATTAGTCAAATAATCAAATTAATTATTAGTCTTTGTGACATGATTATGGACTTGTAACTCTCCATATTTCCAGAACATAAAACACTCATTGTTAAGAAATCTGTCATAACCTCTGTCATAACCTTAAGACATCGTTTTATAACAGAAAATTAAAAATAGAAAAACAAATGCGGTGAGCGTGGATCGAACACGCGACCTTCAGATCTTCAGTCTGACGCTCTCCCAACTGAGCTATCCCCGCAAGTTGTTAAAGTATCTATGTTTCTTTTGTTGGACAATAATACATTAGTTACATAAGCTCAGAAAAAGCATCGACTACACTAATCTTTTGTGCGACTATCAACAACAGAATGCAAAAACAAAATCTTAGCGTTGCATTAATCAATAACATTGCTAAAGAAATGGTACAAAAACTGTTTGTAGTTGTTCTTTGCTATATAAGTCTCCTTCCTAATAAAGATAATCTGGAGAAGTGTGGTTGGTGGGTTCTTTAGTGTTTGAGCCAGTAGTTTCTTAGCTGAGCCATATGCAACAATATCTCGTCCCTGCCTTGATTTGTCACACTGCTGGTCATAATCCATGGTGGTGTTGTCTCAAAGAATCCTTGGATCAAATCTTGGAACTCCTTTATATTCTCTTCCGGTCTCTTCCCTCCGTTTTTCTTTTTCTTCCTCTTGTCGCATTTCGTGAATACCATTGTCATTGGAACCTGAGATTATAGATAACAATTATTCATTCCACAGTTAAGTTTTAGAACCGTTTCTTTGTTATGATACCTGGTTTTGACCAAGCCAGCTAGCGTAGTCGAGATCGATTTGCTTTGGAGGAATGCTGGCATCAACTAGCAAAAATACTGAGACTAATGTTGATCGGTTTAGGAAATAGTCTTTGGTGAATTTGTTCCAGTCTTGTTTGAGTTCATGCGGTGCTGATGCATACCTGCAAATGTCAAATGCATCAACTTCATTTTTTATATCGAAAATCTAACACACATTTTTAGAATATTCCCATGTTTAGATTCTGATGGCCAGAGCGAATTCAAGGGACTGTGGCAATGGTTTCATAAGCAAATAAAGACAAAAGAGATATACAAACTTAAACTTACCCGTAGCCAGGCAAATCTACCAAGTACCAATTGTCGTTGATCCGGAAATGATTAATGCATTGCGTCTTTCCTACATTAACGATAAATTACCAAGAATTAATTCTTGCAAGAATCTCCTCTAAAGGACTTAATTCGCATATACAATCCAGTGGTAGATTGCTTTACGGTTGTACAGTAACTTTACAAGCATTATCCAATCTAACAGATCGTAAGAACAAGCTAAATTTCCACACTCTAGAGATAGTTCTTCCAACAAATACCCAAATCTCACTGGCATGAAACTGGTATAGCAAGAACAAGTATAACAAATTACTCAAAGATTCCGTAGTGTGATACAACCTTGGTAAACAATAATACCACATGTACAAGTACTATGGTACAAAAGAAAACCTGTTCAGTCTAACCAAGTGTTGTTTATTAAGGTGTGAAATTGTTCCAGCAAGATCAAACATACCAATATTCAAAGATTTCATCGACTGATGCCACACCTTAGTAAACTTTAATTCCACCTTCACAAGTACTAGGAACCAACATATGCCAATGATACAAAAAAACTTCTTGTCTAACCAAGCGAGTGTAGTTTATTGGTTTTGTCCTATTGAATACTGATATAGACTAGGGATCGATTCCCACTTGGCCACTACAGAAATTAAATGCTGTAGAAGCATCTTTTCAATCAATCAATTGACTAAAGCTTAGAACAAAAACAAATACCAAGGCTCTCATATAGCCTCATGAACACTACGAACTAATTAGATTCACATGACATTTCAACCGGAAAAGCCGAGCTTCCCACTTAAGAGTAATGAGTATATCTGCAAGTGCCAAAAGCACTATCCAAACCAAAGAACGAAGCTTTTGCCAGTACCCACACCAAAGAACGGAGCTTTTTATCTACAAATCTAATCACATCTAAAACTATACACGATTCAAACACTAGCTCATGGCGATCCAAAACTCATCTTACCAGGTTTCTTAGAGGTCAAGGCAAGTCGTTTCCTCTTCACCAACGAATTGAGCAGCGATGATTTCCCAACATTGGACCTCCCGACCAGCGCAAATTCCGGCAACCCATCGGCCGGACAATCCTCCGTCCGGACACTGCTCTTCACATAGTCAGCCTGAACCACCTGCGCGTCCCTCGCGTACTTGCTCAGCACTATGTTCGAGCCCTTCAGTATCCTAGTCACTAGCCTCGACGGGTCTTCCCCGGAGATATCCGTCTCCGGCGGAATAAAGAGCTTGTCGAGCGAAATCTCCACCGGAGCATCTTCCAGCTCGGATGAAGCCGGTATGGGTTCAACGGTGGCGATGTTGGATCTAGGCGCGAGTGAGAAAAGGGTTCTGGCTAGTTTAACCGGCGGGTTAGGGTTTATGTAACTGAAATGCGAGGAAGAGAGAGAGAAATGGGATTTAGAAAAGATGGAGAGACGAAATCGTGGAAGCTGAGCTAAAATCATATCTGATTGATTCTATTATATCGGTTTAGTCGTGTGTGCTGTTTTTCTCTCTAGATGCTGAGAGCAGCCATGGATGTTCGAGGGAGAAAAGAGGTTGAAGAAAATATCCGCAGCGAAACGCAGCGTTTTGGTGGTGGAAGCTGGAGGCGAGAACTTTCCTTATTTACAATTCGTCCGCTCTATTTCTATGATTGTATCAATTCGCCACATTCTTTTTTTGTCACTTAATATAAGGGGTTGTCTCCTTCAGATTAAAGAGATTAAATGGGAAATTAGGTAAATAACAATAAGTATGAGGAGTACATAGCAAATCGGGTCGTTGGCATTATCTTCTTCCACCTCTCGACGCACGAGACTCCACCAGTGAACCAAAATATCTCTACATTTTAGCAGCCCCTTCTTCTGATCTCAGCTCGATCCGATCGGGTGACATCTCGTGGTTTCTGCTCCGGTGGATCTCTTCTCCGTGTACAAATCCAAATCATTTCTCAAACTCAACCGTATCAGCGATGCCTCCTCCAGCTGCTTCCGCGCGTTATCCGTCACCGTCTCAACCTTCAGGGTAACTCATACTCTATCCCTTTCTTCTCTCTCGATCAACACAGCTTAGCTTCCCTGCATTCTGTAGATAAGAATCAGCGATCAGTTTTACGATTCGATCACAATTGTTGCGGATCTAGTTTCAGGATATTCGATCAATGTGTATTTGTAAACGTATGTGCGATATTCTGATCTCTAAGCGTGAAATCGAAACTATAATTTGTTATTTTCCAGGAAAAGCGAAGTCACAGATCTGAAATCCCAGCTTCGTCAGCTAGCTGGAAGCAGAGCTCCAGGAGTCGATGATTCCAAGCGCGACCTCTTCAAGAAAGTGATATCCTACATGACTATCGGCATTGACGTCTCGTCCGTATTCGGAGAAATGGTCATGTGCTCGGCGACATCAGACATTGTTCTGAAGAAGATGTGTTATCTTTACGTTGGAAACTATGCCAAGGGGAATCCTGATCTCTCGCTTCTGACGATCAATTTTCTCCAGAGGGATTGCAAGGATGAGGATCCTATGATCCGTGGGCTTGCTCTGAGGAGTTTGTGTTCTTTGCGAGTGCCAAATCTTGTTGAGTATCTGCTTGGTCCCTTGGGGAGTGGGCTGAAGGATAATAACTGCTATGTGAGAACAATCGCTGTGACTGGAGTGCTGAAGCTTTATCACATCTCGGCCTCGACATGTATTGATGCTGAGTTTCCTGCAACATTGAAAAGTTTGATGCTTCATGATTCAGATGCTCAGGTTAATTTTGTTTCGTAAAGAACGTGAATGTATACTCTCCCTAGCATATCATGTGTTTTGTATGATTAGTACCTTTTTGATGTAATATACGCTGTCAGGTAGTTGCCAATTGCCTGGCTGCACTTCAAGAAATTTGGAGTTTAGAAGCAAGCCACTCTGAGGAGGCGTGCCGGGAGAAGGAATCTTTGCTTAGCAAACCACTTATATATTATTTCTTGAATCGGTATGTGCTTTAGCTCCTCCTTTAACCTTTAATCAGAATTCATTGTTGTTGTAGTCGTAACTAAAAAGGGAGAAGCAAATTTCACTATGGTGGTGTTTCTTTGCAGGATCAAGGAATTCAACGAATGGGCGCAATGTCTTATACTTGAGTTGGCAGTGAAATATGTGCCGTCAGATAGCAATGATATTTTTGACATTATGAATCTGTTGGAAGACAGACTTCAGCATGCCAATGGTGCTGTTGTCTTGGCAACAGTCAAAGTGTTTCTGCAGTTGACACTCTCCATGACTGATGTTCATCAACAGGTACCAAGTCCACCTCCTTATCCTTAATCATGGAAAACGTTTCCTGATGGAATAAATCTTTTGTGGGATTTTATGATGATACGTTTGTGCAATAGTTTCCGTAGTATCCAAAAAGTGAGCATAGAATTACTTTTGGTGACATTGTCAGAAAGCTTGAAAATCAGATTTTAGTTTCTAGCAAAACAAAGTCATCACCTCTGGAAATCTTGATTAGTTTTTTCAGTGTTAATCATGATCGCTGCTGTCTCACTGATACCAAATGATCTTGTTTAGGTATATGAGCGTATTAAATCTCCACTTCTGACTCTCGTTAGTTCTGGAAGTCCAGAGCAGTCGTATGCAATCTTGAGCCATCTTCATCTTTTGGTTGTCCGTGCGCCCTTCATCTTTGCCTCAGATTATAAGCATTTCTACTGCCAGTACAATGAACCCTCATATGTCAAAAAGTTGAAGCTTGAGATGTTGACTGCTATTGCAAATGAAAGCAACACTTACGAAATTGGTATTGTTTCATATTATGTCAATACGGAATCAGGAATGGGAAAACGTTTCGTTTTTGGCTCTTTCATGTGATTGTTTCATGATTTTTGTTTCACTCAGTGACGGAACTGTGCGAGTATGCTGCAAACGTTGACATTGAAATTGCAAGGGAATCAATTCGGGCAGTTGGAAAGATTGCTTTGCAGCAGTATGATGTGAACGCGATTGTTGATAGACTCCTTCAATTTTTGGAGATGGAAAAGGACTATGTCACTGCTGAAACTTTGGTAAACTGTCATACGTACTATTCACCGGATGATCACCCAGTCATATTATTTGCATTTTCATAACGAATCTACTTGTCTGGTTCCTCCCTTAGGTTCTTGTGAAGGATCTTCTAAGGAAGCATCCACAGTGGAGCCATGATTGCATTTCTGTTGTTGGCGGTATCAGCAGCAAAAACATTCAGGAACCTAAAGCCAAGGCAGCTCTTATATGGATGTTGGGTGAATATGCTCAGGACATGAGTGATGCTCCTTATATTCTGGAGAATCTGATAGAGAACTGGGAGGAAGAGCATTCGGCTGAGGTACTTTGGCATTACTTTTTTTATTAAGGTTCCTTTTATTAGTGCTGCTTGATACCTCCGCATCTTGTTTCTCTGTGTATGTCTTTTTTACCTAAATCAAATTACAAAAGTATGCTTAATGTTTCTGTTAAAGGGGAGGATCTAAAGAGCAATAAGTATTAAAAAATGGATCAAAAGAAATGTAAAAGGTGAACACACAGAAACTTCGAGGATGTAAAATATGAAGAAGCAGTAGTTTCAGTAGGTTTCCAGAAATTTATGTGGACCTAGGAATATTTGCTTGATAGTAGGATTTGCTGAAACTATGGTTCTATATTTGCATGAGAAAAAGAACTTGCATATTCGTCTAACGAAAGTGCTGTCCCGTTGAGCAGGTCCGGTTGCATCTCCTCACCGCAGCTATGAAATGCTTTTTCAAGAGGGCACCTGAGACTCAGAAAGCCCTAGGAATAGCTCTAGCTGCAGGGATTGCTGATTTTCACCAGGTATCATCCCATCTCCCCCTTCCAAATGTCTCTTGTTTTGAAACCACTGTCCCATTAGATCACCACTTATTCAACATTAACTGTTGGAGTAGGATGTTCACGATCGAGCCTTGTTCTACTATCGAGTTCTACAACACGATGTGCATGTGGCAGAACGTGTTGTTAGTCCTCCACAACAGGCGGTTTCAGCCTTTGCTGACACTCAAAGCAGTGAAATCAAAGACCGTATATTTGATGAGTTTAACAGTCTTTCTGTGATCTACCAGAAGGTATGTTTCCTGAATTTACTATCAAAACCAATGTAGTACTAGTATAAATTAAATAGCCTTAACATTATTCAGAGGTTTTCTTTAGTTGCTTTCATAGTAACATCATGTTTCTGGCAGCCATCTTACATGTTCACGGATAAGGAACACCGAGGGCCCTTTGAGTTTTCAGACGAACTTGGAAGTACTTCCATCACACCTGAAGTCTCCAGTGACATTGTTCCAGCTCAGCAATATGAAGCAAATGACAAGGACCTGCTTCTGAGTACTGACGAGAAGGATGACAACAAAGGACTTTCCAGTAACAATGGTTCCGCGTACACGGCTCCATATGAAAGCTCTAATATATCCTCGCAAATGCAAGAACTTGCAATCTCCGGCCCTGCCGCGTCCGCAACTTCCACACAACCTAGCTTTGATTTTGATGATCTCCTTGGTTTGGGTCTATCAGCAGCTCCTGCTCCAACACCATCACCGCCTCTTTTAAAGCTTAACCCAAGAGCTGCTCTGGATCCACGCGCCTTCCAACAGAAATGGCGCCAACTGCCCATATCATTAACACAGGTCCCCCTCCCTACAGTTTTCACCTTATGCCATTGATGAAACCACTGTGACATTGTCTTAGTATTGTAACTTTCTTAACTTCATTTGCAGGAGTATTCTGTGAATCCCCAAGGAATCGCGGCCTTGACAGTTCCACAATCACTTATCAAACACATGCAGAGTCACTCCATTCACTGCATCGCATCGGGAGGTCAATCACCAAACTTCAAGTTCTTCTTCTTTGCTCAAAAGGAAGCAGAACCCTCGGACTATCTCACTGAGTGTATCATAAACTCTTCATCGGCCAAAGCTCAGATAAAGGTGAAAGCGGACGAGCAGAGTACCTCTCAGGCATTCGCCACTGTATTTGAAACATCCTTGTCCAAATTTGGCTTGCCTTGAAAAAAATTCTCTTCATGTATCAGTAGACTTCGCTGGATTGGATCTCTACATTAATTATGTTTGAGCTTTGTAGTCTCTCTCACACCTTTGATTTCGTTGTGTTCTTTGTGGTGTAGAGCAAAGAGATATTTTGTTGTGGAGAGTTACTTTTATCCTTCGACTTTGGGAACTTTGAAATCATTTGGCCATGTTAACGTTGACATTGTAGTGGATTCATGGATTCTGCGACGGTGTAAGATAAACATGAATGTCCGGTTTCATGTTTGTCCAAACTTATGGGTTCAGCAAACATAATAAAAGTTTTAGCCCTCAGACGTTAAATTTGTAAAAAATGAAGGTTAGTTTTGGCAATTTATATTTTATTAAGACGAGGAAGGAAAAAAGAACAAAAGTCATCGGTCTTATTTGCGTGTTTTCTTTTTATATTCTCTAGAGTGGTTACGATTTCTTCATTGTTTGCAACTTGTGGGGAAGAGAGGAGGGGAGATAGGGAAGTGAGAGGGGGAAACCCTAGATTCCATTTGCTCCGTCTCTCGAATCGAAGGCGATGGTTTTCTACTTCAAGGCCCGACCAGATGCTGGAGACTACACCATCTTCATGGGGCTTGATAAGTTCGAGAACGAGGAGCTCATCAAGTACGGCTTCCCCGAAGACGTCTGGTGAGCGATAAAGAATATTCTTTGTTTTATTCCGATCATTCGATTGTTTCTGTCTCGGAATCGATGTTAATTTAGTTGGTTTTGATCGAATTTTGAGTTTTTTTTTCCTTGTTTATGCTCAGATGTTTTGGTATATTGGTGTGGGAATATGTAAATGATTGGGGAAGAATATGGTTATGAATCCTTTTGCTCAAGTTTTGTTTTTGATTATTTCACTTGGAGTTAAATCTGTGCTTAGTCTTTGCTATGGAGCTGTTGTTTGTTATCTTATATTGTTTGTTTCTGAAATTGTTTTGTTTGTTGAGAGATGCACTAGTCAAGATGGAGAATTGTGATACTAGCTTTTTGTATTCATCAGTAGATCTATTTGCATGTCTATTGTCTGTGCATGCTGTGTTGGCTACTTTTAAGCTTTGATATGTGTAGACATGAGTAGAGGTTTGCCACCTGACAGTTTCATTTTTAAACAAACAAATTGGAGGTTTCTGATTTCTTGTTGGTCACATGCTGCTTAGCATTTCTGTTTTTGTTTTAATATGTTGATTCATGACTGAGGTGCAGGAGTTATACCTTATGAGTACACCATTTCTATCGTCTCGTCATAATATTCTTACGAATTTCAGTATTTGATCATGAAGAGGCTGTTTATTTTACCTTCTAGTTTGACTGACAGTTTCCTCTCTTTTTTTTTACCAAGTAAACTGTTGGAGATTCACCTATTAAATCATTATTTCGGATGAGTAAGTAACTTGATTCGCAACCAAATGCTAAAAGCAATTTTCATTTGACGCAGGTTTCACGTTGACAAAATGTCCTCAGCTCATGTTTACCTGAGGCTTCATAAAGGCCAGGGTTTTGATGACATCAATGAAGGTGTGCTGGAGGACTGTGCTCAACTTGTTAAAGCTAACTCCATTCAAGGTAAAATCTGAAGCCTTTTTTTCCCTTGTCGTGAACCTAACATTTACACAACCATTAGTCTTGGAGTATCAGCTTGTTCCCATTTCTCAGTTTTGTTTAGAAGGAGGGCACATATAGGTTATATACTGTTTTCTTACCGACTGGCTTCTGGGATTATGTGCTAGGCAACAAGGTGAACAACGTCGACGTTGTGTACACTCCGTGGTCCAACTTGAAGAAAACCGCCTCCATGGATGTTGGTCAAGTTGGTTTCCACAATCCAAAGATGGTAAGCTTCTTCATCTCTCTAGAAAATTTTGATTGTAACCCTTACAAGAAAACTGCTCAAGCATGGCTGAAAAGAAATGATGATACCTTACTGATATTATGTATTCTTTAAGGTCCGGACTATCAGAGTGGAGAAACGAGTCAATGATATAGTTAACAGGTTGAACAAAACAAAGGTTGAGAGAACCCCTGATCTGAGAGGTAAGTCTTTGGTTTGTGGGCACCTGCACTTTCCTAAATTCTAATAGATAGAGTCATAGAGATCATGCATACATCTTTCTCAGTTCTTACAGTTTTCTTGCATATGAAGTGACTATAGCTTTGACAGTCAGTTTAACTTTAAAATCTATTACATTGTATGGTTGTTCATGATGAAGCCGAGCGAGAAGCAGTGAATGCTGCAGAAAGAGCTGAGAGGAAGCAACATCTAAGGGAGAAGGTCAGTTTGCTGTTTTGGTCCTTGCCATCTTCTTAATATTGATTAGGGTTTGACTCAAATCCTCCTTGTTTATGGGTTTTGCAGAAGAAACGTGAAGAGATAGAGAGGCTGGAGAAGGAGAGGCAAGCAGAGATGAGGAGCTACAAGGGATTGATGGTAACTGATAAAATGACATCCAACAAAGACATTGCTTCAAGCAACAAATCGCTTCAAGAACTCGAAGACGATTTCATGTAATGAGAGAGAAAGCAAAGAAACCTCTGGTGCTGCTGCCCTTCAAAGAAGGCTTATGATGTTCTATTAATCATTTGATTATAATGATGATCGGTTTCATCTTTTGTTTCAAAAAGTCTTTGAAGACCTAAAACTCTGATTTGGTTCTTACACTCTTTCGTCCATTGAAATGTTTCAGAGGATTGAATCTGAGTTGTGAGAAAAACAGAGAGCATTATATCATGGTTTACTCTAACCTTGCTGTGTTTGTTGAAAATCATCTTACTACCCTTATACTTTTTACTTTTTACATTTGATCCCAAAATTAATTTACATAGGTATAATCTCCGCTTTATTAGCTCCCAAAGTCAGTGTACGTAATATGCAAACGGCTACACAAAAACATTTCTTATAATACAATTTGAAACCTACTTGAATCGATCTGCAACCTAAAGTCCTATGATTTGAAATCATTGCAATGGGTGGCCCCAAAGTTAGCAGTACCAACGATCAGTAGTCCAACTAAACTATAGTGGAAATTCAATAATATTAAAATATGTGGGGGGTAAAACTCGAAAAAAGGAAAATGAAGGGGGAGAAAATGAGAAACAACAAATTATGACAATCTCCGTTGAGAAAAGAAAAATAAAGGAGGAGACACGTGACAGATAATATTTAAAATGAACGGCTGAGATTAACTTAGATCAGAGACTCAGAGCCGCTTGATGATAGGGAAAAAATAAAACGTTTGATTGAAGAGACAAAATTCGAAGTTGCGCCATTCATGTTTTGAAATAGCTAACGCCGACCGTTTAGATTTCTCTCTTTTAATCTTCTTCTCTCAATTCGATCCCAAAAGTTTTTCAATCACTCCTCTCTGTCTCTCTCTCTCTAATCAGACAGTGAAAGTGTCTTTTTGCTCCCAATCTGAGATTTCTCGTTTGCGATTTGGGGTTAAATTGGGACCATTGTGGTCTGTCTAGTTGAGATCTGATCGCTTCCGTTTCCGAAGCTCGATTCGGTGAGTTTCTCTGATTTTAATGGTTAGAGATCTTGAACTAGGTTTGATTTGGGTATAATGATGTCATTTTCTGAATCTATTGTCTGTGTATTTCGCGAGTATGTGAGAACCAAAACACCAATTTGTTTCTGTAATAAGTTTAAGCTCCCTATACGTTTAGTATATATGGACGGAGGGGTGAATAACTTTGTTTGATGATGTTTTGGAGTGGCGTGTTGCAGAGAAGAAAGGGCAGCGTATGGGAACTGGAGTTACTATTTTTGCTTTTTCATTGAAGAGATATGGAAAGTGAGTGTACACCAGCAATCTCAACCCCTCCTCCTGATGGTCTCACTGAAGGGAACCCCCCAAAGTCGCGTCAGGGGTATGCTTCTTTTCTTTTCTTTTTTTTATATAACTTACTAAATAAGGTGAAGAAAGCGTTTTCATGCCATCAAGTTTTTTTTTTCTATTTATTGACATGTTTGGCCTGTGGCCTGTCTAGAATTGTGTTGCATTACAATCAATCTGTGTGTTGATTTTACAGGAGGACTAGTGGCCCTGCAAGACGTTCAACTCGAGGCCAATGGACAGCAGAAGAGGTAAAAGTTTCATGTTTCCTTCTTTAGCTTTTGCTTACTACTTTTTTACCGATGGTGTTAAATCATATCTGTTACTGTGTAGTTTCACGTGCTTGGTACATGCAACAGAGTCCACCCTGTGTGTTCATTTGCATGATACCATTGACCACGCTACATATAACTGTTACTCTGCATTTGCTTAGAGGATAGAGCTATTTTAATTAGCTTTGATCATTTGTTGACCAAGCATATATTTTGCAGGATGAGATTTTGAAAAAAGCTGTCCACAATTTTAACGGGAAAAACTGGAAGAAGATAGGTAAGTCTCACAGTTTGACGTACTTTGCTGACGTTTCATTGTCTAATTGGATCTCACATCTTTGTCTGATCTGCTTTTTCTTAACTTCCAGCTGAATATTTCAAGGATCGAACCGATGTCCAATGCCTCCACAGGTGGCAAAAGGTCCTTAATCCTGAACTCGTTAAAGGGCCGTGGACAAAGGAGGTGATATAGCTTTTTGCTTCAGTACTTTTATATGTGCTATCTTTGCTTTCACCCCCTATGACTGCTTATTGCTCTGGTTTGACATGTGTGTAGGAAGATGATATGATTGTTCAGTTAATCCAAAAACACGGGCCTAAGAAGTGGTCCACTATTGCTCGGTATTTACCTGGCCGTATTGGAAAGCAGTGTAGAGAGAGGTAATGTGTATATGTACAGTTCTCTATAAACAACAGTGTTTTACTAGCACTTGAAAGCTTTTCAATCTCTATACTTTTTTAAAGAGTGTAATTTGATGTAGGTGGCATAATCACCTCAATCCTGCTATAAACAAGGAAGCTTGGACTCAAGAAGAAGAGCTGGTTCTGATTCGTGCTCATCAAGTTTACGGTAATAGATGGGCAGAGTTAACAAAGTTCTTGCCTGGAAGGTACTAATATTTTTACTGTCATAAGATAACCGTACATCTTATTCAATCATAAATATTCCTTTATTTATTCTACCAACGTATTTTGCGTTGTTATGTATTATCAATAGGTCAGACAATGGAATTAAAAATCACTGGCACAGTTCAGTTAAGAAGAAGATGGATTCCTACATGTCGTCTGGCCTTTTGGATCAGTACCAAGCCATGCCTCTAGCTCCTTATGAGAGAAGCGACACGTTACAGTCTGCTTTTATGCAGAGTACTATAGATGGTAATGGCTCTGTAAGTGGACAGGCAGAGAAAGAAGTACGGAACTGTCAGATTCCAAGGATGGCTGGCTGCTCTATATCTGCTATGGATTATCAAAATGGAATAATAAACATGGGGCAACATTTTCTTCCCTGTGAAAACTCTCACCAGAATGAGGGAGCTGCATATCGTTCAGATCAGTATTATTATCCGGAATTGGAAGATATCTCGGTCTCCATCTCAGAACTCTCTTATGACATGGAGGACTGTTCACAGTTTCCTGATCATAATGTCTCGAGCCAGGATTACCAATATGATTTTCAGGATATTTCACTTGAGATGAGACATAATATGTCAGAGTTACCAATGCCATACGCCAAGGAGAGCAATGAATCTTCTCTGGGAGCTTCAAACTCTACATCAAATATAGATGTGGCTACTTACACCAACCAAGCAAACGTTTCTGATACGGAATGTTGCAGGATCCTTTTCCATGATCAAGAGAGTGAAGGGCTCAGTGTTTCTAGATCTTCGACTCAAGAGGCAAACGAGGTTGACCAGGCAGACTATCAAGATCCTGGTTACTGTGCATCAGCTTCAGACAGCCAGATGACAAAAGCTACAAAACCTCCTATGCAGAGCTCTTCTACAAAGTCTATTGCAACAGCTGCCTCAGGCAAAGAAACTCTCCGGCCGGCTCCTTTGATCATATCACCTGATAAGTATTCCAAGAAGTCATCTGGATTGATATGTCATCCTTTTGAGGCAGAACCAGACTCCAGGAAAAATGAAAATGGTGGCTTCATTACTTGTGCTACTGAAGGGCCTCATAACTCCAGCGAAGAAGATCAATCATATCATTTGAATGATTCCAAGAAGTTGGTTCCAGTGAACGACTTTGCTTCTCTAGCAGAAGTTAAGCCACACTCTCTTCCTAAGCCTGAGCCGAACACAACAACGGAGCAGCATCATGAGGATATGGGAGCATCATCAAGTCTCTCTTTTCCAAGCTTGGACCTACCTGTTTTCAACAGTGATCTCTTACAGTCTAAAAACGATCCGTTGCACGATTATAGCCCTCTTGGCATACGCAAACTACTGATGTCCACCATGACGTGCATGAGTCCCCTTCGGCTGTGGGAATCTCCCACTGGGAAAAAGACTTTGGTTGGAGCAAAGTCAATCCTGAGGAAACGCACCCGTGATCTGCTGACACCGCTATCTGAGAAAAGAAGTGATAAGAAGCTTGAAATTGATATAGCAGCCAGTCTTGCAACAGATTTTTCACGTCTGGATGTGATGTTTGATGAGAGTGAGAGTCGAGAATCAAAGCATCTTGAAAACCCAGAGCAAGATGCAAATTTCAAGGAAAAAGGTGCTTCTGAAGCAGATGTTGAAAATGTAAGTCTCTTCTTTCCTTTAAAGCATTTGAGCATCTGTTGAGTTATCTATTTTATTACAATCTTCATGAAACTTGGTAGTGAGGAAGTACTTGCTTTGATTATGAATCTGATAGATTTCGTATCATGGTCATCTGACAGTACATAAAGGAATTGGCGGCTTTCTAGCAGTATTTTCTTACCTTCATGTTATGAACAATGAAAGAATAAATTCTTATGCAGGTTGAAAGTTTATCTGCTGTTCTTTCTGAGAACAGTTCCAACAAGCAAGTGCTGTCTACTCCTGCCCAGTCAGTAACCAAAGCACAGAAGGCACAAGTTTCAACACCAAGAAATCATTTGCAGAGAACTCTCATGCCTAATTCTAACAAAGAACAACATTCTTCTGCAAGTCTTTGTTTGGTCATCAATTCGCCTTCTCGTGGGAGAAACACCGAGGGTCAGCTTGTTGACAACGAGACAAGCAATGAGAGTTTCAGCATGTACATACACTTTACTATTTTTTTCCATACTTGCTTTCAGTTCTTTTTTTTTTTTTTTTTGAAACGACTTGCTTTCAGTTCTTGCTACAATGATTATGTTTCTTCGCCATTTACAGATTCTGTGGAACTCCATTCAGGAGAGGTCTCGAGTCTCCGTCAGCCTGGAAATCTCCATTTTATGTAAACTCTCTCTTGCCAAGCCCAAGGTTTAATACAGATATAACCATCGAGGTATCTCATAATGCCCTACGTTCCTTCCATTATGTATTCAACCTCTTTCATCGTGGGTGCATGCAATGCCAAATTCATTTAGCCCATATTATTATCGATTAACTTTTGTTATTTCCAGGACATGGGCTACATTTTCAGCCCTGGGGAGAGAAGCTACGGGAGCATAGGACATATGACACAGAGAAATGAGCATACAAGTGCATTTGCAGCATTCGATGCGATGGAGGTTTCACTTTCAGCAAGTAACTATGATGAGGCAAGGAAGATGAAGGAATTGGATAAAGAGAACAATGATCCTCTACTGGTAAATAAATACTCCACTAATCTCATTCACTCTCTAGGTAGATGATTTTTAGATTATGATTCTATGGTTTTAAAATGAATTAAAAATGTATTTCCTTCTTGGTTCTGAGTTTTGACTTTGTATTTATAGGCAGAGCGTCGAGTGCTGGACTTCAACGATTGCGAGTCTCCCACCAAAGTAACAGAAGAAACCTCATCGTACCTCTTGAAGGGGTGTAGGTAAAAAGGCCAAAACCTCAATACATATAATATTCAATGCATGTTCATGTTCATGTATGTGCATCTTCTATAAACAACTGTCCCTGGTTGGATCAAATTCTCTGTTTTTTACTTTTAATGGATCAGCTTGGTGAATTTGTGTAGATACTGTGTATTCAATATAATATAGTATATACCTCTCTCATAATTGCCTGCAATGGGTATGCACATTCATGACCATATACTTAGAACTTGTAAGGCAATGAGCATGTCCAAATATTTTGAAGCAATACACGTGCATATGGAGTATATACCAACTTTATAACTTCAAAGATCAGTAACAATATTCTTATTCTTTGTTAGGTTCCACAAGCTAGAACCCTTGAAAGATAGAACCGAAAATTTAAAGTTGGTTGCTGTCTACAAACTTACGACACTGAGAATGTAAATAGTAGAAGAGGCACAAAACTCTCTTCCCTACTTTATTAACCACTGAGATGAAATAACAATAATAATAATGACATTTAACCTGTCACTGCCGGAAATGCTGGAAAAAAAAAACGAATAAGACCCTTTATTATCACCATGTAACCGTAGTGGTGGTGTGAGATGGTTTCAGAGGGCTTTGGTAACAACAGCGTGGATAGCGTCTGCAAGGTGCGGTACAGTCTTGGAGCTCAGACCAGCCATGCTTATCCTCCCGTCCGATGTCATGTAAATGTGGTACTCTTTTGTCATGTAGGAGACTTGAGCTGGGTTTAACCCTGTGAATGTAAACATACCGATCTGCTTTATGATGTGAGTCCAGTCTCCAGGAGTGCCTGTCACATGATTTGAGTGTTATCACTTAGCTTTTGCTTGTTGCTGTTCTTGATGATTATATACAATCAATCATATAAGACGTTACCTCGAGCACGTAATGCCTCGAAAAGCTGCTTTCTCATGCTGATGATACGATCAGCCATGCCTTTCAGTTCCAGAGTCCATTCGTTGAACAAGTTCCTGTCACGGAGGATTACAGCCACGATGGATGCACCATGAATCGGAGGATTTGAGTACATTGGCCTTATTACAAGTTTCAGCTGGCTTTCAACTCTGCCCGCAACATCTGCTGCTTTGCATACCTACAACCAAGTTCTTTACTGTCAGATTTCGATAAAGACAGTAACTCACAGCAGCATCCGAGAACGTCCTAAAATTTTATTAATTAGACTGAATCTTACAATGCTGAGAGCTCCAACTCGTTCTCCATAGAGTCCCATGTTCTTTGCATAACTCTGAGCAACGAGGCATTCTCCTCCATCAGCAACAAACATCCTAATTGGTTTCGCATCTGTATCCAGACTTCCACTCGCAAAGCCCTGCAACGAGAAAAGAGAAGAAATGGTTTAAACACCAGCTGGTCCTATACAACAACAAAAGGATGCAGAGCAGATGTACCTGATAAGCACTATCAAAGAATGGCATCAATCCTTTGGAACGCATCAACTTCCTGATTTGCTCCCATTGTTCAAGGGTTGGATCAACACCAGTTGGGTTATGAGCACAGGCATGGAGAAGCACTATAGAACCCTGTGGGGCAGCACCAAGGTCTTCTAGTAAACCTGTGAACAGAAAAAGAAGAAGAAAAAAGGTTTACGGTTGACCAGTTATAAAAGCCAATCAACAACTTTGAAAAATTATGATATTTCTCACCTTGAAAGTTCAACCCACGTGTTGATGGATCGTAGTAGCGGTAAGTTTTCACTGACAAACCAGCCAGTGTGAAAATTTTCGGATGGTTTCCCCATGTTGGCTGAGGAATATAAATTGTTTTCTGGAGAAGAAAAAAAAAGAAGGCCTCAAATTTACATGTATGTTCGTTAGGATGAAGAAATTCAATCAGACATGAAAAAACAGACTTTAGCATATCTACCTGATGATAATGCCTAGCCAAAAACTCCCCTCCAACTCTCAGGGAACCAGTACCAGACAAACACTCCACGGTTGTAACACGATTCTCCCGAATAGCAGGACTAAGTCATGCGTGAGACAACACAAATCAGAAAGCATTGTCAGAAGTTACAAGAAACTGCTGAAAACATAAAAAGGATAATCAGAGATAACATTTACCTGTCAGCTCCTAAAATGAGCTTAGCGCTTAGCTTGTTGAACTCACCCAATCCAACAATGGGAAGATACTCCTTGATCCTTGACCTACAGATTAATCACACAAAAACAAAAACAACAACATCATTATCAAGCACGCACTCATAAAGTTGTTAATTAACTCAGAGGGAAAGAGAGGCAAACCTGTCACTGACAAGCTGCTGCTCAGCTTTCCTCACAACATTAAGAACCAAAGGTTTCCCCTCCTACATCACATTAATAATACCATATGAATGAACCAAAGATTGTTCCCTTCCAACAACACATAAAACCATTAGAGGAAAAAGCAGCAACAAGCATTCATTAATCATTTACCTCAGTACGGTAAGCACCAACTCCCAAATTCAGCTTAATCGGGCTAGGGTCTTTGTTATATGCAACTGTCACCTGTTTACATTGTTCAAAACAAGAATATACATATATCAGAGCTGATCACGAATAACATATGTTTCTAAATTTTCCAATAATTATTGGTGATAAAAAAAAAACGAGCAATTAAGGGAAATTATATCTGTTCTGCTAATTAATCGAAGTAAAAACATCAAAATTTTCAAATAAATAATTACCGATGATAATTCGAATCATTAAAGAAAGTTCTATCTGTTCCACACATTAACCAAGCCAAAAATCAGAAGATCAAAACATCTAATCTTCTCAAATTCAATCTACCATCATGACAACGTCACGTATCTACAGCGAGATCGCACTAATCAACACCCGATCCATCGCGATCCAGAATCACAACCGTCTAGAAACAATCAAATGCGTACAACAAACAGTCGTTGAATATGTTCTATACACACAAATACATCAAAGGAGAAGGAGAAGGAGAAGGAGAAGGAGAAGGTAGGAAGGTACCCCGAGAATAGGATCCTCGGGAGCTTGAACAAGATGAGCGAAAACAGAACCTCCTGTGACTCCCGACGTAGGCGAGGCGAAAACGGAGCTCACACGATCCGCATCTGTCCCGGCTGTGAGATGACGGAGCAGTGCACCGATCCTGCGATCGCTAGGCGACGAAGAAGATGAAGAAGAAGAGAAGTCGTTAGTTTTCATTTTTCTTTTCTTTGGCTTTGTGTGTATGAATACGAATTTGCCTCAGTTCATCTCTTATTAATAACAGTTTGGATTTTTCTTTTTTTTTTTTTTACGTAATCCAAAGTGGCTAGATGCCACGTAGGCTTTGGCATAAAGTTGCGTGCCCGCTTTGATATATGATAAGGGACCATCCATCAGCATCATCATCAAAGATAATACATTTAAAAAAGTCTTTGTAAGACTATCCTTAAAATCCGGTAAGAAATGAAAAATACTTCCGAAAATAGGGTTAAATTCGCATTTTAACTGACAAAAAAAATCTAATTTAGTAATTAAAATTTTAAAACCTTGTCTGTTTAAAATGCTCAGTGTTTAGCTTGTGTTTAGTAAAAGAACATAATAATAAGAAGAAGAAAAAATAAGATAATATATATATGATAAAGAACTTTATTAGATTTTGTCAATGAGTATTGTTGGTACAGGATTAAGATCTGCTTTAAGTTATGTAGATGTATTCTGACAAAAAAAATGTTTTCTATTTCGGTGAAATGTTTGAAGCTTGCTTTCAGAAGAACAATATACATGATTTGAAAATCTCTTAAAAAAATAAAAAGGTGTTATATATATGTACCATCAGATAGCTCAAATTCAATGTGATTTAAGATCTTGATTTTAGATAGATTATAATGTATTTATGTTTGGATTATCTATGGAACCGTTTAGCTAATGCCAGAAACAAAAATACAAACCAAGGTTACTGTTCAAAGAGAAGCTTTCGATCTGAAAGTCCTGTAAATATATATACTGTTTATAGGTTATCGAAGTTCATATATATATATATTTTTAGCTGATACATGGACATGTTCTTGTATTTTTAAGGATAAAAGTCATGTTTTCTAGTATATAGGCCTGATCGTATAATGCACCGTCTTCAGTTAGGTGCAAGGACGAATCCATAAGTAAATCTTAGTGGGTGTGGTTAAAATATATAGAATCGATCAAGACGTACGATAAGAATAATTATATAATTTATCTGATAAATTCCTCTCAATGTGCATCATAGATTATAATAAAATTAAAAACGTGCAGTTACCGAATGTATATATGTGAACCCAATTTGCCTCCCTTTTCGTCCACTATTCATGGTTAATTAGATGTTGATGGTCCCCTGGCTCAAATTGCATCACCGAACTTGATCTACTGCAACACTGACGTCGCTTGGAACCCCATCACTTGGAATGGCCTGGATCTTCACAGATCAAGCTCATGGCTCTTCTCCTTGCATGGCAGAAACGTTGGTTGTTCGTGGTGTTCTCTTACCCGCTGCCTCTCTCAACATCAATAATATCTGGCTTCATTCTGCAAAAGACTTGTCCAAGCCATTTCTACAAATCGAAGATCGGTAGAACTCTTTGGAGTGCTATTGAACATGGAAACATCTATTTGTCCTTTCAATTCAGTTTAGTTTCATTTCCAGAATTTTTGATGCGCCTGCATATGCTTTTGCAAAAGCTAGCTTGTTTTTGTAACAAACTCGCTAGTTTGAGCTCAGCTTCAAACTAAAACCTTTTAGCTTAATCTAAATTAATGGTGTTCAACAAAAAAAAGGTGTTGATGGTCCACTTTTGAACAGGGTCTAATCAGGGGCGGATCTAAAAATGTTTTTAATCGGGGGCACCATGCTATAAACAACAACAAAAAGGATTTGGTGGGACACTTTTACAGATTTCTTCACTAAATTACAGATTTTAAATAAAATAAACTAAACTAAACTATTAAAGAAAAATAAAAAATCAGTAGGGGGCACGTGACCCCGTACCGTCCACCTCCGTCCGCCCCTGGGTCTAATACTTTCTTAAGTTTGTGTCTTGCTCGTAATTGAAGTGGCTTGGTTTTGGCATGCGGATGTTGATCTTCTTACATCTTAATGATAATGAGATCCAATTCATTGGATTATTGATGGGCTTCACTGAGATCATTACAATTTGTTGGCTTTGGAAATTCATCTACTTTAAAATAGTTTCTAGAGGCTAATGCAGTCTCCAGTCTTTGTTGGGAGTTTTTAGCAAACTTAGTTACATAAATAGAATCTTTCAACTCTCTGTACTATTTCATAACGCAACTTAATAAAGATGTAATTCAGTTATAAACTGTCGACTTTAGTTTTCGACCGAATTAATTATATGAATCTTTAGATTTAATTATTCTGATCATAACAAGAAACCATAAATGCTGAAAATGATACCTGCGAACTTAATTGCTTACACGACAGTGTAAGTGTTGGATGTTTGTGATGTAATATTGCAACGGCTCGTATCATGGCGTGTTTGAGCTGTAACTCGCTTGAGCTCTAAATAACCTCCTCCCTCTTATTCCACAAAATTCGAGTTTCTATATATTAGTACGACTTACGATCAGGTAAATCCAACATGGTACTAACAATTATTACCTCCAATTTTTTTGTTTCAAAAATCGTATAGCCTTTTGGATAAAAAAATATTAATAATAATCATATTGTTTTGGCGAGTTATGTTTGACCAATTAAAATCACTATCCAACTAAACTCCTACACAAAAATCAGTAGAAATTATTTTATACAAACGTATCTTTTTTTTTTTGAACAATTATACAAACGTATCTTATAACAGCTTATTTCGAACAAAACTTACAATAGATTTAGAAATCGGAGATAATATTACCTTTTGCAAAATGTTACTATGTAAATAAATGCATATCTGACTTGGTCAGTTACGTTTTAGCTTTATCAAGTGCTGTTTGTGTGTGTTTCTTCTTCCAGCAACAATGATGCGCTGGATCGTGTGGCTCACATGAAATGCCTTTTTGTGTTCAACCCAGTTCCTAGGTATTAAAAACAAGGGATTCACATAGGCTAGGAATATTCTAAAAATATTATTTTATATTAATAATTTTCTTTTCGAAATATCACAAAATAATTTGTGAATCGTTTAAATTGTGAAATCAATTTGTTTGACTTCTTTAAGTATATGGAAAATGCTTTATGAAATTTCCCAAAAAAAAAATTCTTGATAAATAGTACGCTTTGAAAATTTATACGATATGTGGTTTTAGTATTAATTTATTTTCTCATACCGTGACTCATACATTTATGAATAAAATATCCAAATTGAGTCTAATTAAACAATAAATATCATGGATAATACTCAATTTGGCTAAAAAGACTAAATAGCATATCAAATCTTACGTACTAGCCAAATTGAGTAGCATATCAAATAATAACTAGCCAACTTGAGTATACTACATGATAGTCGTCTATAAAATATTTTCAAAATAGCATATCAAAATTATTAATTATCTTTGAATCAATACTAGACCTAGTTTTGTTTTCTTTATAGACTATGTTTTGCAAAGATAGCCTATTGGTAGTCTACTTAATTAGATGTGTTTTTTTTTTTGAAAAAAAAAATACTTAATTAGATGTGTTGTCTCTTTTTTTGTATTGAAAGTGTTGCTAATCAAGATATAATTCATCAGTGAATGATTTGTCTATACCTGCATATAGAAAGACCAAATCAACAGAATTTTCGATAGTTTGGTCAAAGCTTGGAATTAGGAAATCCAGTTTTTTTTTTCTTTTATAAGTTCGTCTGTTGTGTTTTGTATATAGTATATTTTTAATTCACTTGATTATTTTTTTAGGTCAGTGCGCCATTTTAGTCTTGACCAACTGTGTATTGACTTTTCGCAAACAGTAACGGGTCTAAAGAAATTTATGAAGGTGACGATAATTAAATATATAATATAACATAATATACACTTAAAACAACAAGAAAATTAGGAAAAAAAAAATTCTCGCAAATATACTCTACGTTCACTCATATATTATAGTCTACTGTTTATAACATAATTTCTAATAATATTTATATTGTCATCCGTCGTTGTTGGTATAACTTCCAAATAACCGGCTGAATTATCATAGTTATTTGTTTTTTTTTTTGTTAGACCTGGATATTCAGAACCTAGGTTACAAGTCACCCCTAACATCCTGAATCATATCTACCACGACTACTCTTAATATAGATGCATAGACATATTAATATATTATAGATGACCAGTTGGGATTTTAAAATTTTTTTGGTAAATTGTGATTATGAAGAAAAGTTAAACACAATATACGATATAGATATATTTATGCGTAATGCCTATATAGAGATTTTTAATTAACCAATGGCGTCGATCGAAATTTATTTATACTTACTTAAGTACCACTGATGTTGCGGTTATAAGATATATATAAGATGTATCTCAGGAGTCATATTTATCTACATGGTTTGACAGATTCCAAGCTTGAGAAGGGAATCATCAACTCTGCTTCACTCAAGTTTCAAATTCTATTATAAAGTTTTTCCGATTAAGTTGTTTATTTATGTAATTTACGCATTTCTCAGTTCGGGTTACATTTGATGTTAGCTTTCACCCTGCTGGGTTTTATTTGGAAATGGTATCCATTAAAAAAATATATATATATATATATATATATATATATATATATATATACATAAATTAAATTTGAAGTAATGATCTATAAATCGATCAATTTTGTAAATCGCCTTGTAATTGTTAATTAGTGTAGTATTAAAGATATTTTCGGCAATTCATACAAAAGGTTGGACACACATAAAACACAAACGAGTACGACCATATTTTGGTGGAAAACTGGAGTTAATTGACATCATCATTGTGGCTTGAGGGTTTACGTTGCCACCATAATTACGACCTAGTAATTTCATCATTAGTTAGAAAATGACGAATACGTAAGTAACGAACACACACATATGCATGCACTACACTATGAGTTTAAATAAAAATATAATGATTAGCGAAAAACAAATTGATGTGAGATTGTACGTAGTTCATGAAATTTAAAAGTCGGACATCGGAAAGAACACACTCATATCCTCTGGTTTCACCTACAATATTCGATTGCTCCTCGACCAGTCTAACGTTACGTGGCTTACATTAGTTGCTACTATATATTTATAACCCTTCAAAGCGTTTTTATAACTTGAGAAAAAAACGTTCTCTTTTTAGTTTATTCAAAATATTACTTGTTTCTTACATTTTAAATGGAAATATTACATCTGTCCGAATCCATCAGGAATAGTTGTTTTGGTTAAGTGAAAGACTATTGAGGTTCTATTATTTGTTTGCTTTTGTTTTTATGTTTATGTGTTAGTACGTTTGTTCTTTATATGAAACTGCAATCTTTAATATTTAAACAAAACCGATTTTTGTAGATCTTCAACACGAAAGGCCAAATACAAATGAAATTAGGATCCCAAACTATATGAATTAGTCAAATAGAGGCTGGCCGAGTGATTTTGAGGAGATTATATACATGGGTCTAAAACTATATGGCGGTATGAGTTATATTGTTTTGCGTACAAATATTATAATAAAATGTTTGGACTGTCCAGTAAACTAAACAGATCTCTGGTAAGTGATTTGAATGTCGTCTAATAGCTAACACATCTCAGCATAGTGAACCGTATGCAAGTGTATCTGCATGCAAAAACTACTAGTTAGCTCGAATGCTTATAAGGAATTTTAATGGCCCACAGAGAATGCGTGTATAATTAAACACGAACAGCCAATATCTGAATAGTCTTATATGGCCCACGATGCAAATCAACAGGCAATATAATTACCACTCTTTACTTGATTAATGAGCTTTTAAATAAAATCTGCTCCATGGTTTTTTTTTTAACCACTCCATGGTATCTCCGTATCTGGTGTTCTGGTGTTCACCTTAAGCTGAAGAGCTCTTATCACCTACCATTTTTTAATAATTAAGAGATTTCGGATCTTCGATTTATAATTGTTTTGGATTTAGAGTAAATAATTGACAATACATGTGAATATGAACATCATTAATATATATGATAAACCTAATATTTCTGGGTTAATCAAGTGAGCTATCTACACGGAATGCATATATTATTTTAATACTAAAAATGATTCGACAAATTGTGTTTTCAAATTAGCTATCGATCGTTGTTAATAGATGAATCACTAATCAATGTTTCCAACAGAGAACTTATATGTATATATTATTACCAACTAGGATAAGCCATAGGCCAAGAGATTGTTTCCCAGCTAAAGTGTCGAGTTAAATGAAGATCAAACAAACTCGAAGAATTAAAATTTCGAAGGATTTGTAAGATAATATGGGTGATGCACAGATCCATGAAACTGAGTATATAAACAGTTAAACACATGTATACATGTATGAGATAGATATGATGATGTTGGGGTGTGTGTAAGAAGTAAAAATCCAAGAGTTAAAAAGGAGAGAGAGAGAAGGTTGATGTGGTTGTCGAGATGCTAACAGAGAGGCACATGCAAAGCTTAAATGATGGTATCGCTGGTGGCCAAAGCATCTCCTTAAAGCTGTCCTTTTTCATCTAAGTCCTCTTTTTTTATTTTCCCTTTTCTCTCTCCATACATATATGTAAGTTCAAAGTGCTTGTGTTTATAACCTTTTCTATATATACCAACTCGTGTATACAAACTTACTAATGTGCAGTTGTGCACGTATGAAAACCTAAAAGTGTATCAATTAATTATATGCTAAATATCCTTTCTCTAGTTAGAACTAAGTCTGAGGATAATATTTCAAAAGTGTATGAATCTTCATTTATACGGTCTAGATAAATTGTTTGTTTGGTTGAAGATAGGTCCCCGGAAAAGGATTATTGCGAATATATTCTCAATTCTTTTCCGTAAAGTTGTGTAATTACATTTTGAAATTTAGCTAGAAACTTTAAAGGGCATATATATATATGTAATTTTCAGTCTTTGTAATTTAAAAGTAAATATTGCATCTAAATTCTCAAAATGGACCACTAACAGGTTTTGGTATACATCACAATTTGTCAAACTATAATCAACTGCGTCAAACAAGAAAATTGGATCTTATGTTAGCAAATGTAAGTTGCACATAGATATCAGTGGGAAGGAAAAAAGAAAGAGATTAATATTTTTCCCATATAGACTAAAGTAACAAACCTAATTTTCTACGGAAATAACAATATTATAAAAGTTCTAAGCCGACAAAAACTAGGAAAGAAATAAGAATCCAATTTACCGAAGAAAGAATATTATAAAAATACAGTATATCAAGGAGAGAGAAATGTGCTATAAAGGATAAAGCCCCACTAAAGTCTGAAGCTATCACGCATCTTAATGTATAACATATTATTTTCTAAGAGGCAATACAAAAATTTACCTGATATAGTATTTTATTTTCACCAAGTTTAGTATTAATATACGTTTGTAAAATGGTTAACACAACTTGATGATACTCACGAGTCACTTCTAGATATATACGTGTGTGTGTGTGCTAATACGTGCAAATTTAATCAAAAAACGTATTAGCTGTCTAACAGTTAAATCCAAATCTATATTATACCTACGGCTTTGATATACAAATACAGAGTCAACGACTCAACATCCAACTAATTGATGTATATATCGAATACGCAAAGGTCTAAAAACAAACAAAGTTGGATTTTTTATTTATTTTTGTTAAACCTCGCTTACATCATAGGGCATCCCATTAGGTTGGTGTACCATGTGATGATTCTACCACCGAAAAAGCAAAAATCAATTAAAAATACATCTATGTACTTACAGATACATATATAGTAATGAAAGATTAAAACACATCTTTATATACAAAAACCTGGTTTATGTGAACCAAATCATCCTGATTTTTACCGTGGTAAAATTTTTTGAAATGGGGAAAAAAGGATGTTAGGGTTAATAATCTTATCATTTATTGAGGAAATGGGCTCATCTAGGGTAACATCACCTACCCATACAATATTATCATGCTTTTAGGGCTTTTATTTTTCTCTCTGGTCCCACAATCTCTCCACTCTCACTCCTTTCACGTGCCCACACGCTCCAATCTCAACCGTCCTCCGTGCCGACGCTCCCTCTTCGATCCGCGCCACGGCCGAAACGTGCCCACACGCGAAAAAGAAAGTCCCGTGATAACCACGCGCGCGCCTAGGGTTTTCTTTTTTTCGGACACAACAAATGGGTTGTGATAAGAACCGCAGATTGCGGCCACGTGGAGGTCTATCGTTGGTACCTTGTGCCCCATCCTATCACACTGAAACGTCAATATATAAAATTTTCAACGTAAAAAAAGATGGGTTTCCTTATATAAAGAAAACACTGAAATCTTTCGAAAATAAATTTCTTTATCTTGTTGTTTAATTTTCGGATACCTATTACCCTAACGAAAGCTCTTTACGTTAATGCTGAGATATTTTCACTAAAATAATAAAATATTGCATAGATAGAAATATATCTTTTTAACTTTCGACCTATACAGATACATATACGTGTACACAATATATAGAAAGGTACTCGTGTAAATAGAAATAGGCAGACCAGATGGTGACATGGCAGTGTCATGTTCCACAGATGAGTTGTTTTTCTTTTCAATATAAATTTATTTTTATAGCAATAAAGTATTAATTTTATTAAATAAAACACTCATTTCGACGCAATAAAACCCTCATTTCAAGGATAAGAAAGCTTCGGTCTCTCTCTCTTCTTTTCTCAACAGTCTCTCTCTCTAAGGCAAAGAAAAAAGTCCCCTTTTCTCTCTCTCTCGCGCAGGAAACGTCGTCTTAGGGTTTCTGGAAAATTCGCAGTCAAATTCTACTCATCTCTCGAAGAATCAATCATCGAAACTTATCTAATCTTCTTACCGTCGAGCTTCTCAATCCCCCGATACGGTTTTCTTCGCTTGCCGCTTAAGATCGAGCTCGAATCTCGCAACCCTTTTCAATCGATCTCTGGTTCGGATTCTCTTCAGGTGCGTGTTCCTGACATGAATCTCTGATCTGTTTGATTTTTTAGGTTTAGGACATGGCTAGATCTTGTCGGAAGAGATTTTAGCTTGACTTTTAGCTGACTTCGTGTTTTCTTTGTCCGAGGGATCTCCACTGTTCATTTATACGTCTCTTCGATGTTCTTGCTTTTTTTTTGTTTGGTTTTTTTGTTTCTTCACGGACTATTCACGTGCGGGTTAGATCTGACCCGTATTTAAATTGGTGGGTCTTTGTTATCTTTGTTAGTCTCATGCGGTTAATTTTAAGTGTCTTATTATCTATTAATTGGCCGCTAAATAATTTGATTTAAAACCCTAAATTACTCAGATTAATAATCTTTACGTTTATAAGTCGGATAATATTTTGAAACGGGTCTACAGTTTTTTCTTCTGGTCATGTAGACAAAGGTTGCAGCTTTGGGTGTTCCCGTGTCTGAAAACCCTAATTTTTAGGTCGGTGTTTAAATATAGGTTAATGTTGAATTTAAAATGTTAAATGTCTAAAATTCACTTCGGACATTTGAACAATTTCGTTCATGATTTTATGTAGAACTTAGAGTTTAAAGTTCTAAATTTTCATGGAACTGTAGCTCGAGTTAATTGGATGGTTGTCATGAATGTTATTTTATGTGGATATTCATGGAATATGCTTGGAACATCATGATTATGTAAACCTTTATTAATTTATAATTCTATGTAGTATCATATATTTGGAGCGTTAAGATTTTGAAGCGTTTGGATATCTTTGCATGCAAGAACAGTTTGATCATCAAGCACAATATACAGTGTGATTTGTTACTTAAATCTTTCTGTAACCGCTTTATATGTATAGAGAGAGTATAATGGTGGAAGTTAATCATCATCACTAAGGCATATAATCTCCTTCAAGCAAATCAATGGGTTCTTCCATTAAGATCAACTCGATATCCATAGATCTCGCAGGCGCTGCTAATGAGATTGATATGGTAAAATGTGATCATTTCTCCATACGGTGAGTCTACTATATATTGACCTTACGTTATCAACCTTCCTTGTTTAAACTATATGTTCATATTTTCCAATTACTTTGATAGATATTATATGTATTTATATGATGTGATCACTTCCAAATGCATATATCATAGTAAAGTACAAGATGAAATGACATGAATATATTGAGTTTTTCTCCTTATAATTTAATGCAGTGGATACGTAGCTGAGAAGCGTGAGAGAGACCATAGAAAATGTTGGCCGTTTCCAGAAGAGAGTATTAGTTCGGGGAACCAACAAAGCTACCCCCTTCCTTCTTTATCAGTTCCAAAGTCTAGATGGTGGCGTTGTATGAGCTGCATCAGAGATATCAATGCTGATGGGACAAAAGGTATATAGTTAAAACCCATTTCCAACACTGTTGTATATATACTAGCTAGCTAGAGAGAAAGGCTGCTTGAACTTATGCATGTAAAATGGTTGGTTTAAGATTTAAGACTGCAAGCAAACTCAGCAAGTATAAGCGGGGAAAAGCAAGATGGAATCTCTTCGGTTATCCCTAGTCAAGGCAAATTGAATTCACTAACTATCACTGATCAGGAGAAAGAGAGGGAAAATGAAATTGCAGGTATGCATGCATCTGCCTGTTTTAGTTTCATAACTCTCAAAGCAACCGTGATCATTTGTATTATCATTTTTTTTTGTAGGTAATGTTGTTGTGGAGAATAAGGATGTAAACTGTGAAAGATCCCAGAAGAATGATCAGACAGGTAATATAGTCTTCTCTGGTCTAGCAAATTAAAATGTGCAAATGAAACAAGAAAAACCAACAATGTGAAGCTGAAACAGTTGCAGCTACTACATTAGTCAAGAAAGTTCATCCTCCAGCTAAGGATGCTTCTACTGTTAGGAACAAGATCAGAAAGCTTGCAATTCGAGAACAAGTAGGCAACAAGAGATCTAAAGTAAGCAAATCATCAACGGATACAAGCAGCTGGAAAGAGAAGCAAAACGTGACAACGTTTGCATCAACAGAGATAGCTGGTGTGGTTGAAGATACACCACCTAAGGCAATCAAGAATCATAAAGACAGAAGCGTCGACAATGTGTCATCAGAGAGTATAAATCTCGGTTTTCAGCGTAGGAAAACTCGCAAGGTTCGTCTACTCAGCGAGCTAATAGTTGATCCAGAGACCAAAGCTAATGGTGGTAGCAACAATATCAGACAAGAAGAGTCTTGTTCTTCCAAGGCTAGAGGTAGAAAAAGAAAGGCAACACCTGAAAACAACTATGTAAGCAGGAAACTAAGCACAGCGGGCGCAACTTCTGATCAAGGTGATAGTGAATCAACGGATAGTGGGTTTGACAGAGATCTCATTAAGGGTAAGAAGAAGAACAGAAGATTCCAGGTTGTTGACGAGTTTGTACCATCACTTTCTTCTCAAGAGGGAGGCCATGAGAATGATGCAGGTCCTAGTAAGAGTGCTTTATCCAAGGAAAAAGATTCGGTTCCTCAGAGAACAGAGAAGAAGCTCAAGAAGAAGAAAAACAAGCCTGTAATGGATACAGGTTTTAGTTCTGGTCCTTCCATAAACACAAGTTCCCAATCTACTAGAGATCTATTGAATGAGAACAGGGTGGGAAGTTCACTTGATGACCGTTTGGCTGCAGAAGGGTATTTCAGAAAACCTATCCCTCCTCAGGTTAATAATGATAGGCCGGTCACTTCTTTGCATATGCCAGAGAATGCACATGTGGGGCCAAGTGATGCAGAAACAAACAGTCTTCAAGAGTTTGGTTCCTCTTCTAGACCAAACACAGGTGGATGGTTGAGAGCTGTAGTGGATGCTGTTGACTTCAACACCAACAACAACAACAATACAGATAAAGGCCTAGATCTATCTTCTGTGCTGCAAAAGGTAAATGTCTTTGTTCATTACATGATTTTAGCTAAAGCTCTGTACTACATTTGACTAGGATACTAATGAAATCAGTTTACTTGGCAGGATGCTTCTGGTGCAGACAGAAAGGGGAAGACCGTAATGGTCCAAGATAGAAAGGAGAACACGCCTGAAGAGCAGAACGATGATATCACCTTGGAGATAGCCGAGCTCATGGCCAGAAACCAATACGAGAGGTGTCTTCCAGACAAAGAAGAAGACGTTAGCAACAAGCAACCACCACAAGAAGAGACAACACACAGATCCAAGAACGCTCTCCTGATTGATCTTAACGAAACCTATGATAATGAGACCTCACTGGAGGATAATAACAACAACACATCAAGACCTCAGCACAAACCTCTAGACTTCTTCCCATTAAGACAGCCCTATGTACCTTCTTCTCCGTTTGGTATCTTTCCTCCTACTCAAGAGAACCGATCTAACTCCATCAGGTTTTCTTCTGGTCACAACAACTGCCAGTGGCTTGGGAATGTGCCAACTATGGCTAACCAGCACCCATCTCCCTCCACATATAGAGTGTTACGTGGGTGTAACACGTGCTACCAGAGTGTTCCACATCAGTACAGAGAAGCACCTTCTTCTCATCCAAGCTGGCAACCTTCCGTTGTGCAACGACCACAGTGTCATCATACACCAGTTTCTTTCAACATGGACCAGTCAACGAGGCTTGGCCCCAGCAATAACAATACATGGAACCTCAACTTTGTTGCCGCCAACGGGAAGCAAAAATGTGATGGTAGTAGATCAATGGACGCCTTCTCTAACGAGAGCTCTATACCGGCACTGAACCTGCTCAGCCTTATGGATCCTAGGTTGAGATCAAACGCTCCAGCTGACCACCATAACTTCACTAGAAGACATTTTCCACCGGTTAACCAGCCCAAGGAACGTACAGGGATTGAAACAGGGGACTCTAGTAAGACAGCTTACCCAAGTAAACAGTCTCCTTTCAATTTCTACAGCAACGGATTCGCACCGGAAGCTTCCCGCAAGAGTTTCCCTATCGGTCCACCGCTTGGTACCTCTTCGTTCTCGTTTCAAAACGCACAAGCTCCATGGAGTCATCATCATCAAGAGAGGATAAACAAGAGCAAAGAGGTGTTTCCTAGCAGCAATGACCAAGGGAGATTCCAGCTTCTCAGGGGATCTAATTCCATGAAGCTCCCTTTGAAAGAAATGAGCCAAAAGAGGAAAGCAGAGGGCTCCAGCAACGCCTCTGTGTTGCCTCCTAAGAACAGTTCAGGGTCCATTGTTTGCAGCGTGAATAGAAACCCTGCTGATTTCACCGTTCCTGAACCTGGCAATGTTTACATGTTAACGAGTGAGAATCTTAAGGTGAGGAAACGCGCACCCTACAAGACAAAAGCAAGCTTGTGTAAGGAGGACGCAATGAAGCAGACTGATAAGAAGACAGTTGGTTCAGTTACAGAAAATGCCTAAAGATTTAAGCAGGTAATTTCTTTTGCAGTTTTAATTAGTTTAGAACTGAGTTTTTATCAAAGTTTAGTTACTTAGAACAGAGTTTTATCAGTCTCTTTCACAGAATCTTGGTCTCCTTCAGTTGTAACAAAACATGTGATTTCGTTTGTGAAACAGATACTGAGAGGAAGAGGGATATGCCATGAGACACAAGTCCTGTTGAAATCAATCATGATAAGTTCAGAAAGGAAACAGTAAAGCGAATCTTCTCAGTTGCTCCTGTTCTTAGATAACACATCTCTTTTTTCCCTTTCTGTTTGATCACTCCTGCTTGGTAAACATTCGTGTGTATATACCAAATTACTATACTACCCCTAGAGGCCTACTTTTCGTTTTTATTTTCTTAGTGATATTTTTGCTGCGCTCTTTATATATTTAATATACAGTCATATTTATACAGTTGCATTATTATTCTTTTCCGGTCTAAATGTTACCGTTAGGACCGGTATGAATTGTCTTTTTACAGTGTCAGCTTTTATCAAACTTGCAGGAAAACCTAAAAATAATTTTTAAAAATAACTTTTAAGTTTTCAATTATCTAAGAAAAACTCAAGCGAGCCAAGGTCATGTTCAATGCAGGTTGCTAGGAGAGAATTGCTTAAAAAAAATTAATTAAATAGTCGGTGGGTTCCACAGTAGGGTCCATAAAATTTAAACAGTTTGCTTCATTGCTTATTTAAACACCGTTGTTTACATTGTTTCGTGGGTCCCATTGATACGTGACGATTCGTAATTGGTAGATTTTTTTAATTTTTTTTTAATTACAAAAAAAAAATCAAATAAGCAACTCCCTAAACACCCATAGGTTAGTCATGCCCTAATCCCCATCTTAATTTTTGTTTGCAAAGTAGTTGTGATTAACTACAGGTAGGTGGTGCATGTGGTCCAGTGGTTCTTGAGAGTATTCAAAATCACTAGTATAAGTTTATTTAGAAGATGTAATTCACGCCTTAAATATGGTACTCTCAACAGTTGGCTATGTATATGGGTTAGATTATGATTACAAGTTTGAAGTTTCTAAAATTTATCAAGAAAAAATCTTCAATTAAAATGCCAAGAGTGGTAGAACAATATGCGGAAAACAAAGATATGCTAAATTTTTATTTTACTTTAGTCAAGAAATATGCTAAATTTACAAACTCTAAAAATTACAAAAAGAAATGGTAAAATGCAGGAGATATTTATCGTAACTCTAAAGAAGTTGGATATTCTTAAGAATATACATTGAAAATAAATTAGGTTTGTTGGCTCTATTTGGATGAGATGGAAGGTGGCAATAGCGGGTAGTAAGAAATAAAAGCGAGAGTGAGGAGAAAGTAAAGAGAGAGAGGAGAAAGTAAAGACGGTTTCATCAGATGTAAGATGACAAGAAAGAAAAGGGCATATAAAATTTCTAAATTTACGCAATGATATATCCACTGTGGTTTGTGTGAAAACGCATTGGGTGGATCGCAGAACTAAACTGTGAGCGATAGTAATAAGAAGATTGAGATATCCTAATAGGCTAATTAAGAACTAGAAACTTTCTATAATCTAAAGATCTGGGTCAAGAATATAAAACTATGGAAAATAGTGTAGGTTTGAAATTTCAAACTGTACAACTAATTAATGGATGTTGTGTTGTGTAACATATGGAAGAAAAAAAACAATGAATGGGTCTACATAGTGAAAAGGGCAAGTTAACAAAAAGTACAAGAAAAGCATATAGAGTTCTTCTTTCTTCTCTTTTTTTTCTATTGAGATAGAAGCGTTGGTTTTAAAGAGTATGATTGTATGAATAAATATATAAGATTGATGCTAATTAATCACACCACTGTAAATTCTTTATATTAATTATTTAATAATAACGTGAATAACATCGATAAATATTGGATGTATGTACAAGCACTTAACATTGGTGATTGCTTATTCAGAAACTGTTAAATAGTACTAGAAAGATTAATTCAATATAGATTAGTTGATTACGACTCCAGAGTATTGGTACCATCATTAACTCATTAGAAAATGCAAACAAACTCTCTTTAAGTCATTTCCTCCCTTGGCCAACCTGTATTTATAGCTAAAGAGATCTTCTTGCGGGAACGAACCCTCATGCCATTCCGGTTCAGCTCTTGTAGGACCGACTTTTGAGTGTATAGTTAAGAGCTACTTGGCCTGATCCATACGTTGTATTTAGTAGTTAATTGCGGACTGATCTGCAAACCCAAAAGGCTGAAGAGGAATGAGACAGATTTAAACCCTATAACATATAATTAAATCATATTAAATTCTCTAAACAAGCAATTTATCGAGAATATGACAAATAAGCAATAAATAATAACAAATAAACAAAATCTCATTTCATAGATAATAGTATAGATGCGAGTAGATTGCAGTTAATCTACTCAGATATTTTGGCTGATAAAAAACATTAATCTACTCAGATATTTTGGCTGATAAAAAACATTAATCTATTAATATTTTAAATGAGTAGTTTAATTAATTAATCAGATATGTACACACTTTCTTTTGGTTGATAAAAAACATTAATCTACTCAGATATTTTTAAAGAAATGTCAATTACACATTAATATGCATAGATTTCAAATAATTTCTCAATATTTTTAGGGTTAACTTACTTTTTTTGTAAACTATAATTTAAAAAATATTAAAATATTATTTTATTTACCTAATTCCATTATCCACTTTTTTAATAATAGTTCAATTGGCAATAAAAATACATATTAAATTTGGTTAATTGTGTTAGTTATTAATGTGGAGTTTTTTTATGGATTTACATTCTACCTTAGCATCTCCAATGTATTATCCATTTACTCTAAAATAATTGTTCAAAATTAGTAATGTTTTACATGTACCTTCAAAGATAGTTTAAAATACATTAATACAAATGTAGAATGTGGTTAAATAATTTTAAACAACACTAAAGTTTATAAAATTATGTATATATAATTTATAAAAACCAATATTTTAGTAGGGTTAACCTACAAATTTTGAGAGAAATTCAAAAATATGACAATATTGTTTTATTGCATAATTGCATCCTCCACTTACATATTTTGATAAAACTAATAACTTACAACTTTTGTTGTTTTTATCTTCTAGATAATAGTGATTTTATAGTGGTTAGTCCTTATTTAAGCAGTTGTTATGAATTTCAACTAAATTAATTGTTAAAAATTAGAATGATGTACATGTACCTTGAAAGATAGTTTCGCCCATTAATACAAATGTAGAATGTGGTTAAATAATTTTAAACAACACTAAAGAGTATAAGATTATGTATATAGAGCATTTAACTAAAACTCAATATTTTAGGGTTAACCTACAAATTTTGAGAGAAATTCAAAAATATGACAATATTGTTTTATTGCATAATTGCATCCTCCACTTACATATTATGATGACAAAGAGGTTAGGAACTTTGTTGTCTCCTTTTCTCTAGATAATAGTGATTTTATAGTGGTTAGTCTACTTATTTAAGAGATATGAATTTAAACTAAATTAATTGTTAAAAATTAGAATGATGTACATGTACCTTGAAAGATAGTTTAGAAACATTAATACAAATGTAGAATGTGGTTAAATAATTTTAAACAAACTAAAGAGAAGATTATGTATATAGAGCATTTAACAAAACTCAATATTTTCGTAGGGTTAACCTACAAATTTTGAGAGAAATTCAAAAATATGACAATATTGTTTTATTGCATAATTGCATCCTCCACTTACATATTATGATGATCAAAGAGGTTAGGAACTTTGTTGTCTCATTTTCTAGATAATAGTGATTTTATAGTGGTTAGTCTACTTATTTAAGCATATGAATTTAAACTAAATTAATTGTTAAAATTAGAATGATGTACATGTACCTTGAAAGATAGTTTAGAATACATTAATACAAATGTAGAATGTGGTTAAATAATTTTAAACAACACTAAAGAGTATAAGATTATGTATATAGAGCATTTAATAAAAACTCAATATTTTCGTAGGGTTAACCTACAAATTTTGAGAGAAATTCAAAAATATGACAATATTGTTTTATTGCATAATTGCATCCTCCACTTACATATTATGATGATCAAAGAGGTTAGGAACGTTTGTTGTCTCCGCTTCTCTAGATAATAGTGATTTTATAGTGGTTAGTCTACTTATTTAAGAAGATATGAATTTAACTAAATTAATTGTTAAAAATTAGAATGATGTACATGTACCTTGAAAGATAGTTTAAACCATTAATACAAATGTAGAATGTGGTTAAATAATTTTAAACAACACTAAAGAGTATAAGATTATGTATATAGAGCATTTAACTAAAAACTCAATATTTTCGTAGGGTTAACCTACAAATTTTGAGAGAAATTCAAAAATATGACAATATTGTTTTATTGCATAATTGCATCCTCCACTTACATATTATGATGATCAAAGAGGTTAGGAACGTTTGTTGTCTCCGCTTCTCTAGATAATAGTGATTTTATAGTGGTTAGTCTACTTATTTAAGCAGATATGAATTTCAACTAAATTAATTGTTAAAATTAGAATGATGTACATGTACCTTGAAAGATAGTTTAGAATACATTAATACAAATGTAGAATGTGGTTAAATAATTTTAAACAACACTAAAGAGTATAAGATTATGTATATAGAGCATTTAACTAAAACTCAATATTTTCGTAGGGTTAACCTACAAATTTTGAGAGAAATTCAAAAATATGACAATATTGTTTTATTGCATAATTGCATCCTCCACTTACATATTATGATGATCAAAGAGGTTAGGAACGTTTGTTGTCTCCTTTCTAGATAATAGTGATTTTATAGTGGTTAGTCTACTTATTTAAGCAAGATATGAATTTCAACTAAATTAATTGTTAAAAATTAGAATGATGTACATGTACCTTGAAAGATAGTTTAGAAACATTAATACAAATGTAGAATGTGGTTAAATAATTTTAAACAACACTAAAGAGTATAAGATTATGTATATAGAGCATTTAACTAAAAACTCAATATTTTCGTAGGGTTAACCTACAAATTTTGAGAGAAATTCAAAAATATGACAATATTGTTTTATTGCATAATTGCATCCTCCACTTACATATTATGATGATCAAAGAGGTTAGGAACGTTTGTTGTCTCCTTTCTCTAGATAATAGTGATTTTATAGTGGTTAGTCTACTTATTTAAGCAAGATATGAATTTAAACTAAATTAATTGTTAAAATTAGAATGATGTACATGTACCTTGAAAGATAGTTTAGAATACATTAATACAAATGTAGAATGTGGTTAAATAATTTTAAACAACACTAAAGAGTATAAGATTATGTATATAGAGCATTTAACTAAAACTCAATATTTTCGTAGGGTTAACCTACAAATTTTGAGAGAAATTCAAAAATATGACAATATTGTTTTATTGCATAATTGCATCCTCCACTTACATATTATGATGATCAAAGAGGTTAGGAACGTTTGTTGTCTCCGTTTCTCTAGATAATAGTGATTTTATAGTGGTTAGTCTACTTATTTAAGCAAGATATGAATTTAAACTAAATTAATTGTTAAAAATTAGAATGATGTACATGTACCTTGAAAGATAGTTTAGAATACATTAATACAAATGTAGAATGTGGTTAAATAATTTTAAACAACACTAAAGAGTATAAGATTATGTATATAGAGCATTTAACTAAAACTCAATATTTTCGTAGGGTTAACCTACAAATTTTGAGAGAAATTCAAAAATATGACAATATTGTTTTATTGCATAATTGCATCCTCCACTTACATATTATGATGATCAAAGAGGTTAGGAACGTTTGTTGTCTCCTTTCTCTAGATAATAGTGATTTTATAGTGGTTAGTCTACTTATTTAAGCAAGATATGAATTTCAACTAAATTAATTGTTAAAATTAGAATGATGTACATGTACCTTGAAAGATAGTTTAGTTAATACAAATTTTAACTAAAGAGTATAAGATTATGTATATAGAGCTTAAAAACTCAATATTTTTAGGGTTAACCTACAAATTTTGAGAGAAATTCAAAAATATGACAATATTGTTTTATTGCATAATTGTTATGATATGATAGAGGTTTGTTGTCTCCGTTTCTCTAGATAATAGTGATTTTATAGTGGTTAGTCTACTTATTTAAGCAAGATATGAATTTCAACTAAATTAATTGTTAAAAATTAGAATGATGTACATGTACCTTGAAAGATAGTTTAGAATACATTAATACAAATGTAGAATGTGGTTAAATAATTTTAAACAACACTAAAGAGTATAAGATTATGTATATAGAGCATTTAACTAAAACTCAATATTTTCGTAGGGTTAACCTACAAATTTTGAGAGAAATTCAAAAATATGACAATATTGTTTTATTGCATAATTGCATCCTCCACTTACATATTATGATGATCAAAGAGGTTAGGAACGTTTGTTGTCTCCGTTTCTCTAGATAATAGTGATTTTATAGTGGTTAGTCTACTTATTTAAGCAGATATGAATTTAAACTAAATTAATTGTTAAAAATTAGAATGATGTACATGTACCTTGAAAGATAGTTTAGAAACATTAATACAAATGTAGAATGTGGTTAAATAATTTTAAACAACACTAAAGAGTATAAGATTATGTATATAGAGCATTTAACTAAAACTCAATATTTTCGTAGGGTTAACCTACAAATTTTGAGAGAAATTCAAAAATATGACAATATTGTTTTATTGCATAATTGCATCCTCCACTTACATATTATGATGATCAAAGAGGTTAGGAACGTTTGTTGTCTCCGCTCTAGATAATAGTGATTTTATAGTGGTTAGTCTACTTATTTAAGCAAGATATGAATTTCAACTAAATTAATTGTTAAAAATTAGAATGATGTACATGTACCTTGAAAGATAGTTTAGAATACATTAATACAAATGTAGAATGTGGTTAAATAATTTTAAACAACACTAAAGAGTATAAGATTATGTATATAGAGCATTTAACTAAAACTCTAGGGTTAACCTACAAATTTTGAGAGAAATTCAAAAATATGACAATATTGTTTTATTGCATAATTGCATCCTCCACTTACATATTATGATGATCAAAGAGGTTAGGAACGTTTGTTGTCTCCGTTTCTCTAGATAATAGTGATTTTATAGTGGTTAGTCTACTTATTTAAGCGATATGAATTTAAACTAAATTAATTGTTAAAATTAGAATGATGTACATGTACCTTGAAAGATAGTTTAGAATACATTAATACAAATGTAGAATGTGGTTAAATAATTTTAAACAACACTAAAGAGTATAAGATTATGTATATAGAGCATTTAACTAAAAACTCAATATTTTCGTAGGGTTAACCTACAAATTTTGAGAGAAATTCAAAAATATGACAATATTGTTTTATTGCATAATTGCATCCTCCACTTACATATTATGATGATCAAAGAGGTTAGGAACGTTTGTTGTCTCCGTTTCTCTAGATAATAGTGATTTTATAGTGGTTAGTCTACTTATTTAAGCAATATATGAATTTCAACTAAATTAATTGTTAAAAATTAGAATGATGTACATGTACCTTGAAAGATAGTTTAGAATACATTAATACAAATGTAGAATGTGGTTAAATAATTTTAAACAACACTAAAGAGTATAAGATTATGTATATAGAGCATTTAACTAAAAACTCAATATTTTCGTAGGGTTAACCTACAAATTTTGAGAGAAATTATGACAATATTGTTTTATTGCATAATTGCATCCTCCACTTACATATTATGATGATCAAAGAGGTTAGGAACGTGTTGTCTGTTTCTCTAGATAATAGTGATTTTATAGTGGTTAGTCTACTTATTTAAGCAAGATATGAATTTCAACTAAATTAATTGTTAAAATTAGAATGATGTACATGTACCTTGAAAGATAGTTTAGAATACATTAATACAAATGTAGAATGTGGTTAAATAATTTTAAACAACACTAAAGAGTATAAGATTATGTATATAGAGCATTTAACTAAAACTCAATATTTTCGTAGGGTTAACCTACAAATTTTGAGAGAAATTCAAAAATATGACAATATTGTTTTATTGCATAATTGCATCCTCCACTTACATATTATGATGATCAAAGAGGTTAGGAACGTTTGTTGTCTCCGCTCTAGATAATAGTGATTTTATAGTGGTTAGTCTACTTATTTAAGCAAGATATGAATTTCAACTAAATTAATTGTTAAAATTAGAATGATGTACATGTACCTTGAAAGATAGTTTAGAATACATTAATACAAATGTAGAATGTGGTTAAATAATTTTAAACAACACTAAAGAGTATAAGATTATGTATATAGAGCATTTAACTAAAAACTCAATATTTTCGTAGGGTTAACCTACAAATTTTGAGAGAAATTCAAAAATATGACAATATTGTTTTATTGCATAATTGCATCCTCCACTTACATATTATGATGATCAAAGAGGTTAGGAACGTTTGTTGTCTCCGTTCTCTAGATAATAGTGATTTTATAGTGGTTAGTCTACTTATTTAAGCAAGATATGAATTTAAACTAAATTAATTGTTAAAAATTAGAATGATGTACATGTACCTTGAAAGATAGTTTAGAATACATTAATACAAATGTAGAATGTGGTTAAATAATTTTAAACAACACTAAAGAGTATAAGATTATGTATATAGAGCATTTAACTAAAAACTCAATATTTTCGTAGGGTTAACCTACAAATTTTGAGAGAAATTCAAAAATATGACAATATTGTTTTATTGCATAATTGCATCCTCCACTTACATATTATGATGATCAAAGAGGTTAGGAACGTTTGTTGTCTCCGCTTTCTAGATAATAGTGATTTTATAGTGGTTAGTCTACTTATTTAAGCAAGATATGAATTTCAACTAAATTAATTGTTAAAATTAGAATGATGTACATGTACCTTGAAAGATAGTTTAGAAACATTAATACAAATGTAGAATGTGGTTAAATAATTTTAAACAACACTAAAGAGTATAAGATTATGTATATAGAGCATTTAACTAAAAACTCAATATTTTCGTAGGGTTAACCTACAAATTTTGAGAGAAATTCAAAAATATGACAATATTGTTTTATTGCATAATTGCATCCTCCACTTACATATTATGATGATCAAAGAGGTTAGGAACGTTTGTTGTCTCGTTTCTCTAGATAATAGTGATTTTATAGTGGTTAGTCTACTTATTTAAGCAAGATATGAATTTCAACTAAATTAATTGTTAAAATTAGAATGATGTACATGTACCTTGAAAGATAGTTTAGAATACATTAATACAAATGTAGAATGTGGTTAAATAATTTTAAACAACACTAAAGAGTATAAGATTATGTATATAGAGCATTTAACTAAAACTCAATATTTTCGTAGGGTTAACCTACAAATTTTGAGAGAAATTCAAAAATATGACAATATTGTTTTATTGCATAATTGCATCCTCCACTTACATATTATGATGATCAAAGAGGTTAGGAACGTTTGTTGTCTCCGTTTCTCTAGATAATAGTGATTTTATAGTGGTTAGTCTACTTATTTAAGCAAGATATGAATTTCAACTAAATTAATTGTTAAAATTAGAATGATGTACATGTACCTTGAAAGATAGTTTAGAATACATTAATACAAATGTAGAATGTGGTTAAATAATTTTAAACAACACTAAAGAGTATAAGATTATGTATATAGAGCATTTAACTAAAACTCAATATTTTCGTAGGGTTAACCTACAAATTTTGAGAGAAATTCAAAAATATGACAATATTGTTTTATTGCATAATTGCATCCTCCACTTACATATTATGATGATCAAAGAGGTTAGGAACGTTTGTTGTCTCCGCTCTAGATAATAGTGATTTTATAGTGGTTAGTCTACTTATTTAAGCAAGATATGAATTTCAACTAAATTAATTGTTAAAAATTAGAATGATGTACATGTACCTTGAAAGATAGTTTAGAATACATTAATACAAATGTAGAATGTGGTTAAATAATTTTAAACAACACTAAAGAGTATAAGATTATGTATATAGAGCATTTAACTAAAACTCAATATTTTCGTAGGGTTAACCTACAAATTTTGAGAGAAATTCAAAAATATGACAATATTGTTTTATTGCATAATTGCATCCTCCACTTACATATTATGATGATCAAAGAGGTTAGGAACGTTTGTTGTCTCCTTTCTCTAGATAATAGTGATTTTATAGTGGTTAGTCTACTTATTTAAGCAAGATATGAATTTAAACTAAATTAATTGTTAAAAATTAGAATGATGTACATGTACCTTGAAAGATAGTTTAGAATACATTAATACAAATGTAGAATGTGGTTAAATAATTTTAAACAACACTAAAGAGTATAAGATTATGTATATAGAGCATTTAACTAAAACTCAATATTTTCGTAGGGTTAACCTACAAATTTTGAGAGAAATTCAAAAATATGACAATATTGTTTTATTGCATAATTGCATCCTCCACTTACATATTATGATGATCAAAGAGGTTAGGAACGTTTGTTGTCTCCTTTCTCTAGATAATAGTGATTTTATAGTGGTTAGTCTACTTATTTAAGAGATATGAATTTCAACTAAATTAATTGTTAAAAATTAGAATGATGTACATGTACCTTGAAAGATAGTTTAGAATACATTAATACAAATGTAGAATGTGGTTAAATAATTTTAAACAACACTAAAGAGTATAAGATTATGTATATAGAGCATTTAAAAAAAACTCAATATTTTCGTAGGGTTAACCTACAAATTTTGAGAGAAATTCAAAAATATGACAATATTGTTTTATTGCATAATTGCATCCTCCACTTACATATTATGATGATCAAAGAGGTTAGGAACGTTTGTTGTCTCGTTTCTCTAGATAATAGTGATTTTATAGTGGTTAGTCTACTTATTTAAGATATGAATTTCAACTAAATTAATTGTTAAAAATTAGAATGATGTACATGTACCTTGAAAGATAGTTTAGAATACATTAATACAAATGTAGAATGTGGTTAAATAATTTTAAACAACACTAAAGAGTATAAGATTATGTATATAGAGCATTTAACAAAACTCAATATTTTCGTAGGGTTAACCTACAAATTTTGAGAGAAATTCAAAAATATGACAATATTGTTTTATTGCATAATTGCATCCTCCACTTACATATTATGATGATCAAAGAGGTTAGGAACGTTTGTTGTCTCCGTTTCTCTAGATAATAGTGATTTTATAGTGGTTAGTCTACTTATTTAAGCAAGATATGAATTTAAACTAAATTAATTGTTAAAATTAGAATGATGTACATGTACCTTGAAAGATAGTTTAGAATACATTAATACAAATGTAGAATGTGGTTAAATAATTTTAAACAACACTAAAGAGTATAAGATTATGTATATAGAGCATTTAACTAAAAACTCAATATTTTCGTAGGGTTAACCTACAAATTTTGAGAGAAATTCAAAAATATGACAATATTGTTTTATTGCATAATGATCAAAGAGGTTAGGAACGTTTGTTGTCTCCGTTTCTCTAGATAATAGTGATTTTATAGTGGTTAGTCTACTTATTTAAGCAATATATGAATTTCAACTAAATTAATTGTTAAAAATTAGAATGATGTACATGTACCTTGAAAGATAGTTTAGAATACATTAATACAAATGTAGAATGTGGTTAAATAATTTTAAACAACACTAAAGAGTATAAGATTATGTATATAGAGCATTTAACTAAAAACTCAATATTTTCGTAGGGTTAACCTACAAATTTTGAGAGAAATTCAAAAATATGACAATATTGTTTTATTGCATAATTGCATCCTCCACTTACATATTATGATGATCAAAGAGGTTAGGAACGTTTGTTGTCTCCTTCTCTAGATAATAGTGATTTTATAGTGGTTAGTCTACTTATTTAAGCAGATATGAATTTAAACTAAATTAATTGTTAAAAATTAGAATGATGTACATGTACCTTGAAAGATAGTTTAGAATACATTAATACAAATGTAGAATGTGGTTAAATAATTTTAAACAACACTAAAGAGTATAAGATTATGTATATAGAGCATTTAACTAAAACTCAATATTTTCGTAGGGTTAACCTACAAATTTTGAGAGAAATTCAAAAATATGACAATATTGTTTTATTGCATAATTGCATCCTCCACTTACATATTATGATGATCAAAGAGGTTAGGAACGTTTGTTGTCTCCTTTCTCTAGATAATAGTGATTTTATAGTGGTTAGTCTACTTATTTAAGCAAGATATGAATTTCAACTAAATTAATTGTTAAAATTAGAATGATGTACATGTACCTTGAAAGATAGTTTAGAATACATTAATACAAATGTAGAATGTGGTTAAATAATTTTAAACAACACTAAAGAGCATAAGATTATGTATATAGAGCATTTAACTAAAAACTCAATATTTTCGTAGGGTTAACCTACAAATTTTGAGAGAAATTCAAAAATATGACAATATTGTTTTATTGCATAATTGCATCCTCCACTTACATATTATGATGATCAAAGAGGTTAGGAACGTTTGTTGTCTCGTTTCTCTAGATAATAGTGATTTTATAGTGGTTAGTCTACTTATTTAAGCAAGATATGAATTTCAACTAAATTAATTGTTAAAAATTAGAATGATGTACATGTACCTTGAAAGATAGTTTAGAATACATTAATACAAATGTAGAATGTGGTTAAATAATTTTAAACAACACTAAAGAGTATAAGATTATGTATATAGAGCATTTAACTAAAAACTCAATATTTTCGTAGGGTTAACCTACAAATTTTGAGAGAAATTCAAAAATATGACAATATTGTTTTATTGCATAATTGCATCCTCCACTTACATATTATGATGATCAAAGAGGTTAGGAACGTTTGTTGTCTCCGTTTCTCTAGATAATAGTGATTTTATAGTGGTTAGTCTACTTATTTAAGCAATATATGAATTTCAACTAAATTAATTGTTAAAAATTAGAATGATGTACATGTACCTTGAAAGATAGTTTAGAATACATTAATACAAATGTAGAATGTGGTTAAATAATTTTAAACAACACTAAAGAGCATAAGATTATGTATATAGAGCATTTAACTAAAAACTCAATATTTTCGTAGGGTTAACCTACAAATTTTGAGAGAAATTCAAAAATATGACAATATTGTTTTATTGCATAATTGCATCCTCCACTTACATATTAGGAACGGTTGTTGTCTGTTGTTTCTCTAGATAATAGTGATTTTATAGTGGTTAGTCTACTTATTTAAGCAGATATGAATTTCAACTAAATTAATTGTTAAAAATTAGAATGATGTACATGTACCTTGAAAGATAGTTTAGAATACATTAATACAAATGTAGAATGTGGTTAAATAATTTTAAACAACACTAAAGAGTATAAGATTATGTATATAGAGCATTTAACTAAAAACTCAATATTTTCGTAGGGTTAACCTACAAATTTTGAGAGAAATTCAAAAATATGACAATATTGTTTTATTGCATAATTGCATCCTCCACTTACATATTATGATGATCAAAGAGGTTAGGAACGTTTGTTGTCTCCGTTTCTCTAGATAATAGTGATTTTATAGTGGTTAGTCTACTTATTTAAGCAAGATATGAATTTCAACTAAATTAATTGTTAAAAATTAGAATGATGTACATGTACCTTGAAAGATAGTTTAGAATACATTAATACAAATGTAGAATGTGGTTAAATAATTTTAAACAACACTAAAGAGTATAAGATTATGTATATAGAGCATTTAACTAAAAACTCAATATTTTCGTAGGGTTAACCTACAAATTTTGAGAGAAATTCAAAAATATGACAATATTGTTTTATTGCATAATTGCATCCTCCACTTACATATTATGATGATCAAAGAGGTTAGGAACGTTTGTTGTCTCGCTTCTCTAGATAATAGTGATTTTATAGTGGTTAGTCTACTTATTTAAGCAAGATATGAATTTCAACTAAATTAATTGTTAAAAATTAGAATGATGTACATGTACCTTGAAAGATAGTTTAGAATACATTAATACAAATGTAGAATGTGGTTAAATAATTTTAAACAACACTAAAGAGTATAAGATTATGTATATAGAGCATTTAACGAAAAACTCAATATTTTCGTAGGGTTAACCTACAAATTTTGAGAGAAATTCAAAAATATGACAATATTGTTTTATTGCATAATTGCATCCTCCACTTACATATTATGATGATCAAAGAGGTTAGGAACGTTTGTTGTCTCCGCTTCTAGATAATAGTGATTTTATAGTGGTTAGTCTACTTATTTAAGCAAGATATGAATTTCAACTAAATTAATTGTTAAAAATTAGAATGATGTACATGTACCTTGAAAGATAGTTTAGAATACATTAATACAAATGTAGAATGTGGTTAAATAATTTTAAACAACACTAAAGAGTATAAGATTATGTATATAGAGCATTTAACTAAAAACTCAATATTTTCGTAGGGTTAACCTACAAATTTTGAGAGAAATTCAAAAATATGACAATATTGTTTTATTGCATAATTGCATCCTCCACTTACATATTATGATGATCAAAGAGGTTAGGAACGTTTGTTGTCTCGCTTCTCTAGATAATAGTGATTTTATAGTGGTTAGTCTACTTATTTAAGCAAGATATGAATTTCAACTAAATTAATTGTTAAAATTAGAATGATGTACATGTACCTTGAAAGATAGTTTAGAATACATTAATACAAATGTAGAATGTGGTTAAATAATTTTAAACAACACTAAAGAGTATAAGATTATGTATATAGAGCATTTAACTAAAACTCAATATTTTCGTAGGGTTAACCTACAAATTTTGAGAGAAATTCAAAAATATGACAATATTGTTTTATTGCATAATTGCATCCTCCACTTACATATTATGATGATCAAAGAGGTTAGGAACGTTTGTTGTCTCGTTTCTCTAGATAATAGTGATTTTATAGTGGTTAGTCTACTTATTTAAGCAAGATATGAATTTCAACTAAATTAATTGTTAAAAATTAGAATGATGTACATGTACCTTGAAAGATAGTTTAGAATACATTAATACAAATGTAGAATGTGGTTAAATAATTTTAAACAACACTAAAGAGTATAAGATTATGTATATAGAGCATTTAACAAAACTCAATATTTTCGTAGGGTTAACCTACAAATTTTGAGAGAAATTCAAAAATATGACAATATTGTTTTATTGCATAATTGCATCCTCCACTTACATATTATGATGATCAAAGAGGTTAGGAACGTTTGTTGTCTCCGTTTCTCTAGATAATAGTGATTTTATAGTGGTTAGTCTACTTATTTAAGCAAGATATGAATTTCAACTAAATTAATTGTTAAAAATTAGAATGATGTACATGTACCTTGAAAGATAGTTTAGAAACATTAATACAAATGTAGAATGTGGTTAAATAATTTTAAACAACACTAAAGAGTATAAGATTATGTATATAGAGCATTTAACTAAAAACTCAATATTTTCGTAGGGTTAACCTACAAATTTTGAGAGAAATTCAAAAATATGACAATATTGTTTTATTGCATAATTGCATCCTCCACTTACATATTATGATGATCAAAGAGGTTAGGAACGTTTGTTGTCTCCGTTTCTCTAGATAATAGTGATTTTATAGTGGTTAGTCTACTTATTTAAAGATATGAATTTCAACTAAATTAATTGTTAAAAATTAGAATGATGTACATGTACCTTGAAAGATAGTTTAGAATACATTAATACAAATGTAGAATGTGGTTAAATAATTTTAAACAACACTAAAGAGTATAAGATTATGTATATAGAGCATTTAACTAAAACTCAATATTTTCGTAGGGTTAACCTACAAATTTTGAGAGAAATTCAAAAATATGACAATATTGTTTTATTGCATAATTGCATCCTCCACTTACATATTGATGATCAAAGAGGTTAGGAACGTTTGTTGTCTCCGTTTCTCTAGATAATAGTGATTTTATAGTGGTTAGTCTACTTATTTAAGCAAGATATGAATTTAAACTAAATTAATTGTTAAAATTAGAATGATGTACATGTACCTTGAAAGATAGTTTAGAATACATTAATACAAATGTAGAATGTGGTTAAATAATTTTAAACAACACTAAAGAGTATAAGATTATGTATATAGAGCATTTAACTAAAAACTCAATATTTTCGTAGGGTTAACCTACAAATTTTGAGAGAAATTCAAAAATATGACAATATTGTTTTATTGCATAATTGCATCCTCCACTTACATATTATGATGATCAAAGAGGTTAGGAACGTTTGTTGTCTCCGTTTCTCTAGATAATAGTGATTTTATAGTGGTTAGTCTACTTATTTAAGCAAGATATGAATTTCAACTAAATTAATTTTAAAAATTAGAATGATGTACATGTACCTTGAAAGATAGTTTAAAATACATTAATACAAATGTAGAATGTGCTTAAATAATTTTAAACAACACTAAAGAGCATAAGATTATGTATATAGAGCATTTAAAAAAACTCAATATTTTCGTAGGGTTAACCTACAAATTTTGAGAGAAATTCAAAAATATGACAATATTGTTTTATTGCATAATTGCATCCTCCACTTACATATTATGATGATCAAAGAGGTTAGGAACGTTTGTTGTCTCCGTTTCTCTAGATAATAGTGATTTTATAGTGGTTAGTCTACTTATTTAAGCAATATATGAATTTCAACTAAATTAATTGTTAAAAATTAGAATGATGTACATGTACCTTGAAAGATAGTTTAGAATACATTAATACAAATGTAGAATGTGGTTAAATAATTTTAAACAACACTAAAGAGTATAAGATTATGTATATAGAGCATTTAACTAAAACTCAATATTTTCGTAGGGTTAACCTACAAATTTTGAGAGAAATTCAAAAATATGACAATATTGTTTTATTGCATAATTGCATCCTCCACTTACATATTATGATGATCAAAGAGGTTAGGAACGTTTGTTGTCTCCGCTTTTCTAGATAATAGTGATTTTATAGTGGTTAGTCTACTTATTTAAGCAAGATATGAATTTCAACTAAATTAATTGTTAAAAATTAGAATGATGTACATGTACCTTGAAAGATAGTTTAGAATACATTAATACAAATGTAGAATGTGGTTAAATAATTTTAAACAACACTAAAGAGCATAAGATTATGTATATAGAGCATTTAACTAAAAACTCAATATTTTCGTAGGGTTAACCTACAAATTTTGAGAGAAATTCAAAAATATGACAATATTGTTTTATTGCATAATTGCATCCTCCACTTACATATTATGATCAAAGAGGTTAGGAACGTTTGTTGTCTCTTTCTCTAGATAATAGTGATTTTATAGTGGTTAGTCTACTTATTTAAGCAAGATATGAATTTCAACTAAATTAATTGTTAAAATTAGAATGATGTACATGTACCTTGAAAGATAGTTTAGAATACATTAATACAAATGTAGAATGTGGTTAAATAATTTTAAACAACACTAAAGAGTATAAGATTATGTATATAGAGCATTTAACTAAAAACTCAATATTTTCGTAGGGTTAACCTACAAATTTTGAGAGAAATTCAAAAATATGACAATATTGTTTTATTGCATAATTGCATCCTCCACTTACATATTATGATGATCAAAGAGGTTAGGAACGTTTGTTGTCTCCGTTTTCTAGATAATAGTGATTTTATAGTGGTTAGTCTACTTATTTAAGCAAGATATGAATTTAAACTAAATTAATTGTTAAAATTAGAATGATGTACATGTACCTTGAAAGATAGTTTAGAATACATTAATACAAATGTAGAATGTGGTTAAATAATTTTAAACAACACTAAAGAGTATAAGATTATGTATATAGAGCATTTAACTAAAACTCAATATTTTCGTAGGGTTAACCTACAAATTTTGAGAGAAATTCAAAAATATGACAATATTGTTTTATTGCATAATTGCATCCTCCACTTACATATTATGATGATCAAAGAGGTTAGGAACGTTTGTTGTCTCCGTTTCTCTAGATAATAGTGATTTTATAGTGGTTAGTCTACTTATTTTAAGATATGAATTTCAACTAAATTAATTGTTAAAAATTAGAATGATGTACATGTACCTTGAAAGATAGTTTAGAATACATTAATACAAATGTAGAATGTGGTTAAATAATTTTAAACAACACTAAAGAGCATAAGATTATGTATATAGAGCATTTAACTAAAAACTCAATATTTTCGTAGGGTTAACCTACAAATTTTGAGAGAAATTCAAAAATATGACAATATTGTTTTATTGCATAATTGCATCCTCCACTTACATATTATGATGATCAAAGAGGTTAGGAACGTTTGTTGTCTCGTTTCTCTAGATAATAGTGATTTTATAGTGGTTAGTCTACTTATTTAAGCAATATATGAATTTCAACTAAATTAATTGTTAAAAATTAGAATGATGTACATGTACCTTGAAAGATAGTTTAGAATACATTAATACAAATGTAGAATGTGGTTAAATAATTTTAAACAACACTAAAGAGTATAAGATTATGTATATAGAGCATTTAACAAAAACTCAATATTTTCGTAGGGTTAACCTACAAATTTTGAGAGAAATTCAAAAATATGACAATATTGTTTTATTGCATAATTGCATCCTCCACTTACATATTATGATGATCAAAGAGGTTAGGAACGTTTGTTGTCTCGTTTCTCTAGATAATAGTGATTTTATAGTGGTTAGTCTACTTATTTAAGCAGATATGAATTTCAACTAAATTAATTGTTAAAATTAGAATGATGTACATGTACCTTGAAAGATAGTTTAAACCATTAATACAAATGTAGAATGTGGTTAAATAATTTTAAACAACACTAAAGAGCATAAGATTATGTATATAGAGCATTTAACTAAAACTCAATATTTTCGTAGGGTTAACCTACAAATTTTGAGAGAAATTCAAAAATATGACAATATTGTTTTATTGCATAATTGCATCCTCCACTTACATATTATGATGATCAAAGAGGTTAGGAACGTTTGTTGTCTCGTTTCTCTAGATAATAGTGATTTTATAGTGGTTAGTCTACTTATTTAAGATATGAATTTCAACTAAATTAATTGTTAAAAATTAGAATGATGTACATGTACCTTGAAAGATAGTTTAGAATACATTAATACAAATGTAGAATGTGGTTAAATAATTTTAAACAACACTAAAGAGTATAAGATTATGTATATAGAGCATTTAACTAAAACTCAATATTTTCGTAGGGTTAACCTACAAATTTTGAGAGAAATTCAAAAATATGACAATATTGTTTTATTGCATAATTGCATCCTCCACTTACATATTATGATGATCAAAGAGGTTAGGAACGTTTGTTGTCTCCGCTTTCTAGATAATAGTGATTTTATAGTGGTTAGTCTACTTATTTAAGCAAGATATGAATTTCAACTAAATTAATTGTTAAAAATTAGAATGATGTACATGTACCTTGAAAGATAGTTTAGAAACATTAATACAAATGTAGAATGTGGTTAAATAATTTTAAACAACACTAAAGAGTATAAGATTATGTATATAGAGCATTTAACTAAAAACTCAATATTTTCGTAGGGTTAACCTACAAATTTTGAGAGAAATTCAAAAATATGACAATATTGTTTTATTGCATAATTGCATCCTCCACTTACATATTATGATGATCAAAGAGGTTAGGAACGTTTGTTGTCTCCTTCTCTAGATAATAGTGATTTTATAGTGGTTAGTCTACTTATTTAAGCAAGATATGAATTTAAACTAAATTAATTGTTAAAAATTAGAATGATGTACATGTACCTTGAAAGATAGTTTAGAATACATTAATACAAATGTAGAATGTGGTTAAATAATTTTAAACAACACTAAAGAGTATAAGATTATGTATATAGAGCATTTAACTAAAACTCAATATTTTCGTAGGGTTAACCTACAAATTTTGAGAGAAATTCAAAAATATGACAATATTGTTTTATTGCATAATTGCATCCTCCACTTACATATTATGATGATCAAAGAGGTTAGGAACGTTTGTTGTCTCTTCTCTAGATAATAGTGATTTTATAGTGGTTAGTCTACTTATTTAAGCAAGATATGAATTTAAACTAAATTAATTGTTAAAAATTAGAATGATGTACATGTACCTTGAAAGATAGTTTAGAATACATTAATACAAATGTAGAATGTGGTTAAATAATTTTAAACAACACTAAAGAGTATAAGATTATGTATATAGAGCATTTAACAAAAACTCAATATTTTCGTAGGGTTAACCTACAAATTTTGAGAGAAATTCAAAAATATGACAATATTGTTTTATTGCATAATTGCATCCTCCACTTACATATTATGATGATCAAAGAGGTTAGGAACGTTTGTTGTCTCCGTTTCTCTAGATAATAGTGATTTTATAGTGGTTAGTCTACTTATTTAAGCAGATATGAATTTCAACTAAATTAATTGTTAAAAATTAGAATGATGTACATGTACCTTGAAAGATAGTTTAGAAACCATTAATACAAATGTAGAATGTGGTTAAATAATTTTAAACAACACTAAAGAGCATAAGATTATGTATATAGAGCATTTAACTAAAACTCAATATTTTCGTAGGGTTAACCTACAAATTTTGAGAGAAATTCAAAAATATGACAATATTGTTTTATTGCATAATTGCATCCTCCACTTACATATTATGATGATCAAAGAGGTTAGGAACGTTTGTTGTCTCTGTTTCTCTAGATAATAGTGATTTTATAGTGGTTAGTCTACTTATTTAAGCAGATATGAATTTCAACTAAATTAATTGTTAAAAATTAGAATGATGTACATGTACCTTGAAAGATAGTTTAGAAACCATTAATACAAATGTAGAATGTGGTTAAATAATTTTAAACAACACTAAAGAGCATAAGATTATGTATATAGAGCATTTAACTAAAACTCAATATTTTCGTAGGGTTAACCTACAAATTTTGAGAGAAATTCAAAAATATGACAATATTGTTTTATTGCATAATTGCATCCTCCACTTACATATTATGATGGTCAAAGAGGTTAGGAACGTTTGTTGTCTCTTTTCTCTAGATAATAGTGATTTTATAGTGGTTAGTCTACTTATTTAAGCAGATATGAATTTCAACTAAATTAATTGTTAAAAATTAGAATGATGTACATGTACCTTGAAAGATAGTTTAGAAACCATTAATACAAATGTAGAATGTGGTTAAATAATTTTAAACAACACTAAAGAGCATAAGATTATGTATATAGAGCATTTAACTAAAACTCAATATTTTCGTAGGGTTAACCTACAAATTTTGAGAGAAATTCAAAAATATGACAATATTGTTTTATTGCATAATTGCATCCTCCACTTACATATTATGATGATCAAAGAGGTTAGGAACGTTTGTTGTCTCCGTTTCTCTAGATAATAGTGATTTTATAGTGGTTAGTCTACTTATTTAAGCAAGATATGAATTTAAACTAAATTAATTGTTAAAATTTAGAATGATGTACATGTACCTTGAAAGATAGTTTAGAATACATTAATACAAATGTATAATGTGGTTAAATAATTTTAAACAACACTAAAGAGCATAAGATTATGTATATAGAGCATTTAACGAAAAACTCAATATGTTCGTAGGGGTTAACCTACAAATTTTGAGAGAAATTCAAAAAATATGACAATATTGTTTTATTGCATAATTGCATCCTCCACTTACGTATTATGATGATCAAAGAGGTTAGGAACGTCAGTTGTCTCCGTTTATCTAGATAATAGTGATTTTATAGTGGTTAGTCTACTTATTTAAGCAGTATATGAATTTCAACTAAATTAATTGTTAAAAATTAGAATGATGTACATGTACCTTGGAATATAGTTTATTTAGAAACAAGTTATTTAGTTGAGACGTACCAAATAAGATGGGAATTTCTTTGTGGGGTTTGGGAAACGGGTAAGAGTGACCGGATTTAGGGCGGGTAATGAGAGCACCGTATACGGTGGCCCGTAAGAAAGACGCATGTGCGTGCCACCACAAGGTGCCTTCTTGGCCGGTGATGTTGAACCTGTAAGCGTAGCTATTGCCAGGTTTGATTGGGCATTGGGTTATCATGCTCGGTCCATCCGCCCACATCGTCATTCTAACCTACTTTCTTATCTTCGAGAAAATCGAATACAAACGAGACAAGATTTCTAACCTACTTTGTCCATAAAATCGTCTTTAATTACCTCTTAGTCATATTCCTGAACTCACGAATCGAGACTTTTTTTTTTCTAAAATTCTAACAGTTGATTAGTCAATTTATTTATATATTAATAACAGAAGCCATTATCACGCTTGCTTCTCAAGACAAACAGTCTCACGTTCTATTGGAATAAAAGATAGTTCCAATTACAAAGTCGCAGATAATAGCTACCTATATAATTTGATACCTAAGTAACAACTACAATTTTAGCGACATATTATCTGATCAATTTAAAAATATGCACTTGCAAAGTATAAGCAATGGATTTAAACAGTGTTCTAAAATACGGTCTAAGCGCCTAGGCTATAACGATAGCTGACCGTACCGTTTTCACGGTATACAGTATTTTATGCGGATTTATATAATTCGGACGCATAATAGCGTTTAGACGGACATTATGCGGTCTACGCGGATGCCTAGACGGATTTTGAACAATAATACTAAAAAAATAATAATATTATTATTATATTACATTAATGTTATTATTTATATTAAATTTACTTATTTTATGTGTTTATATGATTGTAGATATTAGTTTAATTATTGCAAAATCATTTTAAATTTGTCATTTTATATATTTAAAATGATTTTAATTTTATAATTTAAGACTATATATATGTTAAACTATATACTTATACAAAAATTGTATTTTAAATATATTTATTTTCATTTTTTAAAACTAATGTATGTATTAATTTTATATTTATATTTTGTATAAAATTATATATCCAGATATACCCGTTTAGGCGTCCATTTATACTGGCTTATACATCATCTCCTAATGATGACCAGCATTTTAGAACACTGGATTTAAATAACAAAACTGGTAAAGTTTAGACATATTTAATTATGGATGAAGATAAAGTAGACACAAAAAAAAAAGTTTTAAAAAAGAAGTAAAAACTAAAAAATAAACTAACTGGCCAGGTTATTGGTTTTAGATAACGTAAATAGTTAAAACATGTCCACTAGTTACATGATTATCAAAGTTCATTGCCTATTTGGCTTCGACAAAATTTAAAGAATCGTTAACGAATCGACAATTTGC
>CM028244.1:4295675-4400675 GCA_016432835.1 Brassica nigra
ATACTTGTTTTATTGTAACATTTCAACTGACATTATTTATTGTGTAGCCTTCGCTTTTCATAGTAAATTACATCATTTCCCATTTAAACATGAGCTGAAATTGATATTGTTAGTCATTAATAGGAACAATGAATAATTGAGAAATGAGACTTTGACCTGGAGGATTAATTATGTCACAAAAATATGACAATATTTTTTATTGCATAATTGCAAATCCTCCGTCCACATAGTTATGATGATCAAAGAGGTTAGGAACGTTTGTTGTCTCCGCTTCCTCTGTATAATAGGATTTTATAGTAGGCAATACTTATTTTAAGCAAATATGAATTTCAACTAAAATTAATTTGTTAAAAATTAGAATGATGTACACAAAACCTCTGAAAGATAGTTTAGAAACCTTTTAACAAACACAAAAAATGTAGAATGTGGTTACAATAATTTGAAATGAACAATTAAAGACATATAAATTTATGTATATAGAGAGCATTTAACTGAAAAACTCAATATTTTCAGTGAGTGGTTAAACTCACAAATTTTGAGAGAAATTCAAAAAATTATGACAATATTGTTTTTATTGCACATAATTGCATCCTCCATTTACATATTATGGATGATCAAAGAGGTTAGAAGTTTATTGTCTCGCCAAGTTTCTAGATAATAATGAAGTATAGTGTGTCATCACTGAAATTTAAGCTAGATATGAATTTCAAATAAATTAATTGTTAAAATTAGAATGAGTGCAGTACTGAAAGATAGTTTTAATTACATTAATACAAATGAAGAATGTGGTTAAATAATTTTAAAGAAACACTTAAAGAGGCATAAGATTATGTATATAGAGCATTTAACTAAAAAACTACTTAAGCCATGTAAGTTAACCTACAAATTTTGAGAGAAATTAAAAAATATGATACTATTTTTTATTGCATTATTTCATCCCTCCACTTACATATTATGATGATCAAAGAGGTTAGGAATTTTGTTGTTCCGCCTAGATAATAGTGATTTTATAGTGGTTACTTCTACTTATTTAAGCATTATATGAATTTAAACTAAATTAATTGATAAATAATTAGAATGATGTACATGTAATTCTTGAAAGACAGTTGAGAATGATGTACATGTAATTAAAAGTAGTTGAATACATTGTAAAAATGTATAATGGTAAATTAATTTTAAACAACACTAGTATAAGATTATGTATATAGAGTATTTAATCTAAAACTCAATATTTTTAGGGGTTAACCTACAAATTTTGAGAGAAATCTGAAAATATGGCAATGTTTTTTATTGCATTATTTCATCCTCCACTACATATTATGATGATCAAAGAGGTTAAGAACGTTTGTTGTCTCCTGCTTCTGTAGACAATAGGGATTTTATAGTGGTTAGTCTCACTATTTGCAAAGGTATGAATTTCAACTAAATTAATTGTTAAAATTAGAATGAGGTACATGTACCTTGGAAAGATAGTTTAGAATACATTAATATAAAATGTAGAATGTTAAAATAATTTAAAGAACACTAAATGCAGATTATGTAATACAAAGATTTAACGCAAAATCAATATTTTGTAGGGTTAAACCTACAAATTTTGAGAGAAATTCAAAAAATTATGACAATATTGTTTAATTGCATAATTGCATCCTCCACTTACATATTATGATGATCAAAGAGGTTAGGAACGCTTTGTTGTCTCGCTTCTAGATAATAGTGATTTTATATGGTTAGTGTACTTATTTAAGCAAGATATGAATTTAAACTAAATTAATTGTTAAAAAATTAGAATGATGTACATGTACCTTGAAAGATAGTTTAGAAACTTTTAATACAAATTTATAATGTGGTTAAATAATTTTAAACACACTCAAAGAGTATAAGATTATGTATATAGAGCATTTAACTAAAAATTCAATATTTCGTGAGGGTTAACCTACAAATTTTGAGAGAAATTCAAAAATATGGCATATTTTTTATTGCATTATTGCATCCTCCACTTACATATTATGATGATCAAAGAGGTTAGAAACCAGTTGTCTCTGCTCTAGATAATAGTGATTTTATAGTGGTTAGTCTACTTATTTAAGCAAGATATGAATTTAAACTAAATTAATACAAAATTAGAATGATGTACATGTACCTTGTAAGATAGTTTAGAAACCTTTAATACAAATGTAGAATGTGGTTAAATAATCTTTTAAACAACACTAAAGAGCATAAGATTATGTATAGAGCATTTAATCTAAAAACTCAAAATTTTCTAGGGTTAACCTACAAATTTTGGAGGAAAAAAAAAAATATGACAATATTGTTTTATTGCATAATTGCATCCTCCACTTACATATTATGATGATCAAAGAGGTTAGGAACGTTTGTTGTCTCCGCTTCTCTAGATAATAGTGATTTTATAGTGGTTAGTCTACTTATTTAGCAAGATATGAATTTCAACTAAATTAATTGTTAAAATTAATGATGTACATGTACCTTGAAAGATAGTTTAGAATACATTAATACAAATGTAGAATGTGGTAAAATAATTTTAAACAACACTAAAGAGTATAAGATTATGTATATAGAGTATTTAACTAAAAACTCAATATTTTCAGAGGGGTTAACCTACAAATTTTGAGAGAAAATAAAAAAATATGACAATATTGTTTTATTGCATAATTGCATCCTCCACTTACATATTATGATGATAAAAGAGGTTAGGAACGTTTGTTGTCTCTGTTTCTCTAGATAATAGTGATTTTTATAGTGGTTAGTCTACTTATTTAAGCAGATATGAATTTAAACTAAATTAATTGTTAAAAATTAGAATGATGTACATGTACCTTGAAAGATAGTTTAGAAACTTTAATACAAAATGTAGAATGTGGTTAAATAATTTTAAACAACACTAAAGAGCATAAGATTATGTATATAGAGCATTTAACTTAAAAACTCAATATTTTCAGAGGGGTTAACCTACAAATTTTGAGAGAAATTCAAAAATATGACAATATTGTTTTATTGCATAATTGCATCCTCCACTTACATATTATGATGATCAAAGAGGTTAGGAACGTTTGTTGTCTCTTTCTCTCAGATAATAGTGATTTATAGTGGTTAGTCTACTTATTTAGCAGCATATGAATTTTAACTAAATTAATTGTTAAAAATTAGAATGATGTACATGTACCTGAAAGATAGTTTAGAAACCTTTAATACAAATGTAGAATGTGGTTAAATAATTTTAAAGAACAAGAAAGCATAAGATTATGTATATAGAGCATTTAACTAAAAAACTCAATATTTTCACAGAGGGTTACCCATAATTTTGAGAGAAATTCAAAAATATGACAATATTTTTTATTGCATTAATTGCATCCTCCACTTACATATTATGATGATCAAAGAGGTTAGGAACGTTTGTTTGTCTCGTTTCTCTAGATAATAGTGATTTTATAGTGGTTAGTCTAATTATTTAAGCAGAATATGAATTTCAACTAAATTAATTGTTAAAAATTAGAATGATGTACATGTACCTTGAAAGATAGTTTAGAATACATTAATACCAGAATGTGGTTAAATAATTTTAAAGAACACTAAAGAGCATAAGATTATGTATATAGAGCATTTAACTAAAAACTCAATATTTTCGTAGGTTAAACCTACAAATTTTGAGAGAAATTCAAAAATATGACAATATTGTTTTATTGCATAATTGCATCCTCCACTTACATATTATGATGATGAAAGAGGTTAGGAACGTTTGTTGTCTCCGTTTCTCTAGATAATAGTGATTTTATAGTGGTTAGTCTACTTATTTAAGCAAAGATATGAATTTAAACTAAATTAATTGTCAAAATTAGAATGATGTACATGTACCTTTGAAAGATAGTTTAGAATACATTAATAAAAATGTATAATGTGGTTAAATAATTTTAAACAACACTAAAAAGTATAAGATTATGTATATAGAGCATTTAATCTAAAAACTCAATATTTTCAGAGGGTTAACCTACAAATTTTGAGAGAAATTTGAAAAATATGACAATATTTTTTATTGCATTATTTCATCCTCCACTTACATATTATGATGATAAAAGAGGTTAGGAACGTTTGTTGTCTCGCTTCTCTAGATAATAGTGATTTTATAGTGGTTAGTCTACTTATTTAAGCAGTATGAATTTAAACTAAATTAATTGTTAAAATTAGAATGATGTACATGTACCTTGAAAGATAGTTTAGAATACATTAATACAAATGTAATGTGGTTAAATAATTTTAGAACACTAAAGAGCATAAGATTATGTATATACAACATTTCACTTAAAACTCAATATTTTGTAGGGTTAACTCTACAAATTTTGAGAGAAATTCAAAAATTATGACAATATTGTTTAATTGTATAATTGCATCCTCCACTTACATATTATGATGATCAAAGAGGTTAGGAACTTGTTGTCTCCGCTTCTCTGATAATAGTGATTTTATAGTGGTTAGTCTTACTTATTTAAGCAAGATATGAATTTAAACTAAATTAATTGTTAAAAATTAGAATGATGTACATGTACCTTAAAAAGATAGTTTAGAATACCTTAATAAAAATGTATAATGTGGGTAAATAATTTTAAACAACACTAAAAAGTATAAGATTATGTATATAGAGCATTTAATCTAAAATCATTATTTTCTAGGGTTAACCTACAAATTTTGAGAGAAATTCCAAAAATATGAAAATATTGTTTTATTGCATAATTGAATCCTCCAGTTACATATTATGATGATCAAAGAGTTTAGGAACATTTGTTGTCTCTGTTTCTAGATAATAGTGATTTTATAGTGTTAGTCTACTTATTTTAAAGATATGAATTTAAACTAAATTAATTGTTAAAATTAGAATGATGTACATGTACCTTGAAAGATAGTTTAGAAACCTTTAATACAAAATGTAGAATGTGGTTAAATAATTTTAAACAACACAAAGAGTATAAGATTATGTATATAGAGTATTTAACTAAAAAATCAATATTTTCAGGGTTAACCTACAAATTTTGAGAGAAATTCAAAATATGACAATATTTTTTTATTGCATAATTGCATCCTCCATTTACATATTATGATGATCAAAGAGGTTAGGAACGTTTGTTGTCTCGCTTCTAGATAATAGTGATTTTATAGTGGTTAGTCTACTTATTTAAGCAATATATGAATTTAAACTAAATTAATTGTTAAAATTAGAATGATGTACATGTACCTTGAAAGATAGTTTAGAATACATTAATACAAATGTAGAATGTGGTTAAATAATTTTAAACAACACTAAAGAGCATAAGATTATGTATATAGAGCATTTAACTAAAAACTCAATATTTTCGAGGGGTTAACCTACAAATTTTGAGAGAAATTCAAAAAATATGACAATATTGTTTTATTGCATAATTGCATCCTCCACTTACATTATGATGATCAAAGAGGTTAGGAACGTTTGTTGTCTCCGCTTCTAGATAATAGTGATTTTATAGTGGTTAGTCTACTTATTTAAGCAAGATATGAATTTAAACTAAATTAATTGTTAAAAATTAGAATGATGTACATGTACCTTGAAAGATAGTTTAGAAACCTTAATACAAATGTAGAATGTGGTTAAATAATTTTAAACAACACAAAGAGCATAAGATTATGTATATAGAGCATTTAACTAAAAACTCAATATTTTCAGGGTTAACCTACAAATTTTGAGAGAAATTCAAAAATATGACAATATTGTTTTATTGCATAATTGCATCCTCCTACTTACATATTATGATGATCAAAGAGGTTAGGAACGTTTGTTGTCTCCGCTTCTCTAGATAATAGTGATTTTATAGTAGTCTACTTATTTAAGCAGATATGAATTTAAACTAAATTAATTGTTAAAAATTAATGATGTACATGTACCTTAAAAGATAGTTTAGAATACCTTAATAAAAATGTATAATGTGGTAAAATAATTTTAAACAACACTAAAGAGTATAAGATTATGTATATAGAGCATTTAATCTAAAAACTCATATATTGTAGGGTTAACCTACAAATTTTGAGAGAAATTCAAAAATATGACAATATTGTTTTATTGCATAATTGAATCCTCCACTTACATATTATGATGATGAAAGAGGTTAGGAACATTTGTTGTCTATCTCTAGATAATAGTGATTTTATAGTGTTAGTCTACTTATTTAAGCAATATATGAATTTCAACTAAATTAATTGTTAAAAATTAGAATGATGTACATGTACCTTGAAAGATAGTTTAGAAACCTTTAATACAAATGTAGAATGTGGTTAAATAATTTTAAAGAACACTAAAGAGCATAAGATTATGTATATAGAGCATTTAACAAAAACTCAATATTTTCGTAGGGTTAACCTACAAATTTTGAGAGAAATTCAAAAAATATGACAATATTGTTTTATTGCATAATTGCATCCTCCACTTACATATTATGATGATCAAAGAGGTTAGGAACGTTTGTTGTCTCTGTTTCTCTAGATAATAGTGATTTTATAGTGGTTAGTCTACTTATTTAAGCAGTATATGAATTTAAACTAAATTAATTGTTAAAAATTAGAATGATGTACATGTACCCTTGAAAGATAGTTTAGAAACCTTTTAATACAAATGTAGAATGTGGTTAAATAATTTTAAACAACACTAAAGAGCATAAGATTATGTATATAGAGCATTTAACGAAAACTCAATATTTTCGTAGGGGTTAACCTACAAATTTTGAGAGAAATTCAAAAAATATGACAATATTGTTTTATTGCATAATTGCATCCTCCACTTACATATTATGATGATCAAAGAGGTTAGGAACGTTTGTTGTCTCCGCTTTCTCTAGATAATAGTGATTTTATAGTGGTTAGTCTACTTATTTAAGCAGATATGAATTTAAACTAAATTAATTGTTAAAAATTAGAATCATGTACATGTACCTTGAAAGATAGTTTAGAATACATTAACAAAAATGTATAATGTGGTAAAATAATTTTAATCAACACTAAAGAGTATAAGAATATGTATATAGAGCATTTAACGTAAAACTCAATATTTTCGTAGGGGTTAACCTACAAATTTTGAGAGAAATTCAAAAATATGAAAATATTGTTTTATTGCATAATTGCATCCTCCACTTACATATTATGATGATCAAAGAGGTTAGGAACGTTTGTTGTCTCTGTTTCTCTAGATAATAGTGATTTTATAGTGGTTAGTCTACTTATTTAAGCATTATATGAATTTAAACTAAATTAATTGTTAAAAAATTAGAATGATGTACATGTACCTTGAAAGATAGTTTAGAATACATTAATACAAATGTAGAATGTGGTTAAATAATTTTAAAGAACACTAAAGAGCATAAGATTATGTATATAGAGCATTTAACGAAAAACTCAATATTTTCGTAGGGTTAACCTACAAATTTTGAGAGAAATTAAAAATATGACAATATTGTTTTATTGCATAATTGCATCCTCCACTTACATATTATGATGATCAAAGAGGTTAGGAACGTTTGTTGTCTCCGCTCTTGATAATAGTGATTTTATAGTGGTTAGTCTACTTATTTAAGCAGTATATGAATTTAAACTAAATTAATTGTTAAAAATTAGAATGATGTACATGTACCTTGAAAGATAGTTTAGAATACATTAATAAAAATGTATAATGTGGTAAAATAATTTTAAACAACACTAAAGAGTATAAGATTATGTATATAGAGTATTTAACTAAAACTCAATATTTTGTAGGGTTAACCTACAAATTTTGAGAGAAATTCAAAAATATGACAATATTGTTTTATTGCATAATTGCATCCTCCACTTACATATTATGATGATCAAAGAGGTTAGGAACGTTTGTTGTCTCCGCTTCTAGATAATAGTGATTTTATAGTGGTTAGTCTACTTATTTAAGCAGTATATGAATTTAAACTAAATTAATTGTTAAAAATTAGAATGATATACATGTACCTTAAAAGATAGTTTAGAATACCTTAATAAAATGTATAATGTGGTAAAATAATTTTAAACAACACTAGAAAGTATAAGATTATGTATAGAGCATTTTACTAAAATCAATATTTTCGTAGGGGTTAACCTACAAATTTTGAGAGAAATTCGAAAAAATATGACAATATTGTTTTATTGCATAATTGAATCCTCCAGTTACATATTATGATGATCAAAGAGTTTAGGAACATTTGTTGTCTCTGTTTTTCTAGATAATAGTGATTTTATAGTGTTAGTCTACTTATTTAAGCAGTATATGAATTTCAACTAAATTAATTGTTAAAAATTAGAATGATGTACATGTACCTTGAAAGATAGTTTAGAAACCTTTTAATACAAATGTAGAATGTGGTTAAATAATTTTAAAGAACACTAAAGAGCATAATATTATGTATATAGAGCATTTAACGAAAAACTCAATATTTTCGTAGGGTTAAACCTACAAATTTTGAGAGAAATTCTAAAATTATGGCAGTATTTTTTTATTGTATTATTGCATCCTCCACTTACATATTATGATGATCAAAGAGGTTAGGAACGTTTGTTGTCTCCGTTTCTCTAGATAATAGTGGTTTTATAGTGGTTTGTCTACTTATTTAAGCAGTATATGAATTTCAACTAAATTAATTGTTAAAAATTAGAATGATGTACATGTACCTTGAAAGATAGTTTAGAAACCTTTTAATACAAATGTAGAATGTGGTTAAATAATTTTAAAGACAGTAAAGAGCATAAGATTATGTATATAGAGTATTTAACGAAAAACTCAATATTTTCGTAGGGGTTAACCTACAAATTTTGAGAGAAATTCAAAAAATATGGCAATATTTTTTATTGCATTATTGATCCTCCACTTACATATTATGGTGATCAAAGGGGTTAGGAACGTTTGTTGTCTCCGTTTCTCTAGATAATAGTGATTTTATATTGGTTAGTCTACTTATTTAAGCAGTACATGAATTTAAACTAAATTAATTGTTAAAAATTAGAATGATGTACATGTACCTTGAAAGATAGTTTAGAATACATTAATAAAAATGTATAATGTGGTAAAATAATTTTAAACAACACTAAAGAGTATAAGATTATGTATATAGAGTATTTAACTAAAACTCAATATTTTCAGTAGGGTTAACCTACAAATTTTGAGAGAAATTCAAAAATATGACAATATTGTTTTATTGCATAATTTCATCCTCCACTTACATATTATGATGGTCAAAGAGGTTAGGAACGTTTGTTGTCTCTGTTTCTCTAGATAATAGTGATTTTATAGTGGTTAGTCTACTTATTTAAGCAAGATATGAATTTCAACTAACTTAAATGTTAAAAATTAGAATGATGTACATGTACCTTGAAAGATAGTTTAGAAACCTTTTAATACAAATTTAGAATGTGGTTAAATAATTTTAAAGAACACTAAAGAGCATAAGATTATGTATATAGAGCATTTAACTAAAAACTCAATATTTTCGTAGGGTTAACCTACAAATTTTGAGAGAAATTCGAAAAATATGACAATATTGTTTTATTGCATAATTGCATCCTCCACTTACATATTATGATGATCAAAGACGTTAGGAACGTTTGTTGTCTTTGTTTCTCTAGATAATAGTGATTTTATAGTGGTTAGTCTACTTATTAAACAGATATGAATTTCAACTAAATTAACTGTTAAAAATTAGAATGATGTACATGTACCTTGAAAGATAGTTTAGAAACCTTTTAATACAAATGTAGAATTTGGTTAAATAATTTTAAAGAACACTAAAGAGCATAAGATTATGTAAATAGAGCATTTAACGAAAAACTCAATATTTTCGTATGGGTTAACCTACAAATTTTGAGAGAAATTCCAAAAAGATGACAATATTGTTTTATTGCATAATTGCATTCTCCACTTACATATTATGATGATCAAAGAGGTTAGGAATTTTTGTTGTCTCCGTTTCTCTAGATAATAGTGATTTTATAGTGGTTACTCTACTTATTTAAGCATTATATGAATTTAAACTAAATTAATTGATAAAATTAGAATGATGTACATGTACCTTGAAAGACAGTTTAGAATACATTAATAAAAATGTATAATGTGGTAAAATAATTTTAAACAACACTAAAAGTATAAGATTATGTATATAGAGTATTTAACGTAAAACTCAATATTTTCGTAGGGGTTAACCTACAAATTTTGAGAGAAATTTGAAAAATATGGCAATATTTTTTTATTGCATTATTTCATCCTCCACTTACATATTATGATGATCAAAGAGGTTAGGAACGTTTGTTGTCTCTGTTTCTCTAGACAATAGGGATTTTATAGTGGTTAGTCTACTTATTTAAGCAGTGTATGAATTTCAACTAAATTAATTGTTAAAAATTAGAATGAGGTACATGTACCTTGAAAGATAGTTTAGAATACATTAATACAAATGTAGAATGTGGTTAAATAATTTTAAAGAACACTAAAGAGCATAAGATTATGTATATACAACATTTAACGAAAAACTCAATATTTTTGTAGGGGTTAAACCTACAAATTTTGAGAGAAATTCGAAAATTATGACAATATTGTTTTATTGCATAATTGCATCCTCCACTTACATATTATGATGATCAAAGAGGTTAGGAACGTTTGTTGTCTCCGTTTCTCTAGATAATAGTGATTTATAGTGGTTAGTCTACTTATTTAAGCAGTATATGAATTTAAACTAAATTAATTGTTAAAAATTAGAATGATGTACATGTACCTTAAAAGATAGTTTAGAATACCTTAATAAAAATGTATAATGTGGTAAAATAATTTTAAACAACACTAAAGAGTATAAGATTATGTATATAGAGTATTTAACGAAAAATCATTATTTTCGTAGGGGTTAACCTACAAATTTTGAGAGAAATTCCAAAAATATGACAATATTGTTTTATTGCATAATTGAATCCTCCAGTTACATATTATGATGATCAAAGAGGTTAGGAACGTTTGTTGTCTCTGTTTCTCTAGATAATAGTGATTTTATAGTGTTAGTCTACTTATTTAAGCAATATATGAATTTCAACTAAATTAATTGTTAAAATTAGAATGATGTACATGTACCTTGAAAGATAGTTTAGAAACCTTTTAATACAAATGTAGAATGTGGTTAAATAATTTTAAAGAACACTAAAGAGCATAAGATTATGTATATAGAGCATTTAACGAAAAACTCAATATTTTCGTAGGGGTTAACCTACAAATTTTGAAAGAAATTCGAAAAATATGGCAATATTTTTTTATTGCATTATTGCATCCTCCACTTACATATTATGATGATCAAAGAGGTTAGGAACGTTTGTTGTCTCCGTTTCTCTAGATAATAGTGATTTTATAGTGGTTAGTCTACTTATTTAAGCAGTATATGAATTTCAACTAAATTAATTGTTAAAAATTAGAATGATGTACATGTACCTTGAAAGATAGTTTAGAAACCTTTAATACAAATGTAGAATGTGGTTAAATAATTTTAAAGAACACTAAAGAGCATAAGATTATGTATATAGAGCATTTAACGAAAAACTCAATATTTTCGTAGGGGTTAACCTACAAATTTTGAGAGAAATTCAAAAATATGACAATATTGTTTTATTGCATAATTGCATCCTCCACTTACATATTATGATGATCAAAGAGGTTAGGAACGTTTGTTGTCTCCGTTTCTCTAGATAATAGTGATTTTATATTGGTTAGTCTACTTATTTAAGCAGTGTATGAATTTCAACTAAATTAATTGTTAAAAATTAGAATGATGTACATGTACCTTGAAAGATAGTTTAGAATACATTAATAAAAATGTATAATGTGGTAAAATAATTTTAAACAACACTAAAGAGTATAAGATTATGTATATAGAGTATTTAACGAAAAACTCAATACTTTCGTAGGGTTAACCTACAAATTTTGAGAGAAATTTCAAAAATATGACAATATTGTTTTATTGCATAATTGCATCCTCCACTTACATATTATGATGATCAAAGAGGTTAGGATCGTTTGTTGTCTCTGTTTCTCTAGATAATAGTGATTTTATATTGGTTAGTCTACTTATTTAAGCAGTATATGAATTTCAACTAAATTAATTGTTAAAAATTAGAATGATGTACATGTACCTTGAAAGATAGTTTAGAAACCTTTTAATACAAATTTAGAATGTGGTTAAATAATTTTAAAGAACACTAAAGAGCATAAGATTATGTATATACAGCATTTAACGAAAAACTCAATATTTTCGTAGGGGTTAACCTACAAATTTTGAGAGAAATTCGAAAAAGATGACAATATTGTTTTATTGCATAATTGCTTCCTCCACTTACATATTATGATGATCAAAGAGGTTAGGAACGTTTGTTGTCTCCATTTCTGGATAATAGTGATTTTATAGTGGTTAGTCTATTTATTTAAGCAGTATATGAATTTAAACTAAATTAATTGTTAAAAATTAGAATGATGTACATGTACCTTGAAAGATAGTTTAGAATACATTAATAAAAATGTATAATGTGGTAAAATAATTTTAAACAACACTAAAGAGTATAAGTTTATGTATATAGAGTATTTAACGAAAAACTCAATATTTTTGTAGGGGTTAACCTACAAATTTTGAGAAAAATTCCAAAAATATGACAATAATTTTTTATTGCATAATTGCATCCTCCACTTACATATTATGATGATCAAAGAGGTTAAGAACGTTTGTTGTCTCTGTTTCTCTAGATAATAGTGATTTTATAGTGGTTAGTCTACTTATTTAAGCAGTATATGAATTTCAACTAAATTAATTGTTAAAAATTAGAATGATGTACATGTTCCTTGAAAGATAGTTTAGAAACCTTTTAATACAAATGTAGAATGTGGTTAAATAATTTTAAAGAACACTAAAGAGCATAAGATTCTGTATATAGAGCATTTAACGAAAAACTAAATATTTTCGTAGGGGTTAACCTACAAATTTTGAGAGAAATTCAAAAAATATGGAAATATTTTTTTATTGCATTATTGCATCCTCCACTTACATATTATGATGATCAAAGAGGTTAGAAATGTTTGTTGTCTCTGTTTCTCTAGATAATAGTGATTTTATAGTGGTTAGTCTACTTATTTAAGCAGTATATGAATTTCAACTAAATTAATTGTTAAAAATTAGAATGATGTACATGTTCCTTGAAAGATAGTTTAGAAACCTTTTAATACAAATTTAGAATGTGGTTAAATAATTTTAAAGAACACTAAAGAGCATAAGATTATGTATATAGAGCATTTTGAGAGAAATTCTAAAAATATGACAATATTGTTTTATTGCATAATTGCATCCTCCACTTACATATTATGATGATCAAAGAGGTTAGGAACGTTTGTTATCTCCGTTTCTCTAGATAATAGTGATTTTATAGTGGTTAGTCTACTTATTTAAGCAGTATATGAATTTAAACTAAATTAATTGTTAAAAATTAGAATGATGTACATGTACCTTGAAAGATAGTTTAGAATACATTAATAAAAATTTATAATGTGGTAAAATAATTTTAAACAACACTAAAGAGTATAAGTTTATGTATATAGAGTATTTAACGAAAAACTCAATATTTTCGTAGGGTTAACCTACAAATTTTGAGAGAAATTCCAAAAATATGACAATATTTTTTATTGCATAATTGCATCCTCCACTTACATATTATGATGATCAAAGAGGTTAGGAACGTTTGTTGTCTCTGTTTCTCTAGATAATAGTGATTTTATAGTGGTTAGTCTACTTATTTAAGCAGTATATGAATTTCAACTAAATTAATTGTTAAAATTAGAATGATGTACATGTACATTGAAAGATAGTTTATAAACCTTTTAATACAAATGTAGAATGTGGTTAAATAATTTTAAAGAACACTAAAGAGCATAAGATTATGTATATAGAGCATTTAACTAAAACTCAATATTTTCGTAGGGGTTAACCTACAAATTTTGAGAGAAATTCAAAAAATATGAAAATATTGTTTTATTGCATAATTGCATCCTCCACTTACATATTATGATGATCAAAGAGGTTAGGAACGTTTGTTGTCTCTGTTTCTCTAGATAATAGTGATTTTATAGTGGTTAGTCTACTTATTTAAGCAGATATGAATTTAAACTAAATTAATTGTTAAAATTAGAATGATGTACATGTACCTTGAAAGATAGTTTAGAATACGTTAATAAAATGTATAATGTGGTAAAATAATTTTAAACAACACTAAAGAGTATAAGATTATGTATATAGAGTATTTAACGAAAAACTCAATATTTTCGTAGGGGTTAACCTACAAATTTTGAGAGAAATTCGAAAAATATGACAATATTGTTTTATTGCATAATTGCATCCTCCACTTACATATTATGATGATCAAAGAGGTTAGGAACGTTTGTTGTCTCTGTTTCTCTAGATAATAGTGATTTTATAGTGGTTAGTCTACTTATTTAAGCAGTATATGAATTTCAACTAAATTAATTGTTAAAAATTAGAATGATGTACATGTACCTTGTAAGATAGTTTAGAAACCTTTTAATACAAATGTAGAATGTGGTTAAATAATTTTAAAGAACACTAAAGAGCATAAGATTATGTATATAGAGCACTTAACGAAAAATTCAATATTTTCGTAGGGTTAACATACAAATTTTGAGAGAAATTCCAAAAATATGACAATATTGTTTTATTCCATAATTGCATCCTCCACTTACATATTATGATGATCAAAGAGGTTAGGAACGTTTGTTGTCTCTGTTTCTCTATATAATAGTGATTTTATAGTGGTTAGTCTACTTATTTAAGCAGTATATGAATTTAAACTAAATTAATTGTTAAAAATTAGAATGATGTACATGTACCTTGAAAGATAGTTTATAATACATTAATAAAAATGCATAATGTGGTTAAATAATTTTAAAGAACACTAAAGAGCATAAGATTATGTATATAGAGCATTTAACGAAAAACTCAATATTTTCGTAGGGACCTACAAATTTTGAGAGAAATTCCAAAAATATGACAATTTTGTTTTATTGCATAATTGCATCCTACGCTCGTACTGTTTCATCAATTTCGTTGATGGGGTGAAGTTTTTTTCTTTTTTTTTTTGTGAAGCTCTTCTTCTTCGTTATGTGATTTGTTTAAATCCAGTTTCTGAATCGAGTGTGTTTTGTTGATCCTTCTCACATTTGGTGAATACTCTTTTTTTGTCTTTCAATTTTTCTTCTTTTATTTTTTCGTTTTGATCCATTTAAAAAAAAAAATGCATGGTTTTCTATTAGTGTTATTCGTTATTTTTATAGTGCTACAAAGAATTGTGAGAAGAAGTAATCTATCTATCTATATACAAAAGAGTGTTTCCTTCACTCTCCATAAGTACACGTCATCAAGTACTATCACCAGCATCTGACATCGGTTTAGTTGTGTTATGTTTGGGCTTTATATTGTTTCCAAGGAACCAAGCCTGTTTGCGTGAAACACTGCAATTTTTTTTTTTGAAAACGCTAAGACTCTTGATCCCAACGTTTTGGAATTTAGGGTTCTTCGCAATATTTGATTGTATCCGCCATTGGAGAGACTGAGATGCAGAAATCGGTGTGAGTGTGAGGATTCCATTCCAGTAAGCAACAGGGTCTTGAATCGCTTCATCTCGGCGGGGCGGCGGCAGTTTTGGCAACTGTTGCTTGAGGCTTCCATGTCGTATTTTCAAGCACTGTCCGTTACTGCAATCAGATTAAATATCCCCCACCGCCACGTCACTCCTACATGACAATGAATTTTCCTTCTAACTCAGCCCTCTTGGAGCGAGCAGCTCGCTTCTAGGTGATTGAAGTAAAGCGGAAACGTCACCGGTGAGACTACTACTACGAGATTGGTACGTTCTAACTCCAGAAATAATCTGGAAAGTGTCATAACCGAGCCTGCTGGTGAGACAGGTTCATCTCAGCGTTTGGTTTCGTATGGTACGTTCTAACTTTTATGTCTCAGACGGAAGGAAAGAGACGTTACCGTAGAGAAAGGGATGGAAGTGTAGTTTCAGGACTGGTTTCTGTCTGCTCAATATTTTTAATGGATAAAAGAACAAGAGTTAATTAAGGACTCTGGTTTCTTGTTATTTGATGAAGGCAGAGACTACTCTGTCTGAGCTTTTTTTTTTTTAAAGTTCCTGCGAGAGCTTGTGAAGCTCGTCCATTCTCCATAAACTGATGCTTTTTTTATAAAGACTTCGGAAGCTCTAGCTGTTTCTCTGTCGTCGCTTCAGTATGACCAAAACAGGTTCTTTTTTTTTCGTGAATAAAAGACAGAGAATGGTGACTATTTGATGAAGGCAGAGACTACTTGGTCATTAATTAAAAAAAAAATATAATAGTTTGAGAAGCTGAGAAACGTGAGATAGAAAAGAAAAAACCCTTTTGTCTCGTAGATTGACTGAAGAAGCTCTGATACCATAAACTTTATTGAAATTAAAGTAGCTCAAAAAGCTTAAAGAGGTTTCATACAATAGAACACATTAAACACATACTTATATGAGTCTATAACAGATACATGGTTTATAATAAGAACGGGGCTTTTCAATATAGTTGAAGATGAATCATTACTTTCCCCGCGTTCCTGCTTTTCACGCAATCTCCTCCGTTCCACCACCATTAGCTTGAGGTGTCCGTTCAGCCACAACGGTTCCTTTCTCACGAAGATGGTGTAGAAGGATACAAACTCCAATGGCGACGAGAAGCGTTAGAATCATGCCTACAACCAATAGCACGAGAAGAAGGATGAAGACGTTAGTAGGGAGATCCGGTATCTCTGAGCCCATCATCCCTTTTTTTTTTTTTTTTTCTTGGTTATCACGTTTGTTTGATTATTGATTCGCCGCTCAGGCACTTGGTTTAAATAGGATCGAATTTCTTTGTTATCAACGTCACAGCTTAACAGATATACTACCTACTGATTCATGTAAATGATATTAACGAATGCATTTGTCTTACTGATTGTTCGTGTTAAATAAGTATCCATTTCCATTTATCAAGTGAGAACAATTATTTTCCTAGCAGCCCAAGTATATAAAAAGTAGATATATTGTTTTAAATGGTACTACCAGATTGGCCACTAATTTTGCTACGAATGTTGCCAAATTAACATAGCACATTCCTAATTAACAACTAATAATGGGATATACTACGTACCAGTATTGGACATCATTTGCTCTGACACTTAGGTTTAAATAGGATTAAGTTTCTTTGTTATCAACATCACAGCTTAACAGATATACTACCTACGATTCATGTAAATGATATTAACGAATGCATTTGTCTTACTGATTGTTCGCCTTAAATAAGTATCCATTTCCATTTATCAAGTGAGAATAATTATTTTCCAACAACAGCCTGAGTTGTTGTTATAATTTTTTACTCAGATGTCTTTTTTTTTTGTAGATGTCTTTAAGTAGACCCTAAAAATGTGTAGACACTTTTGGGCTTATGGACTTGCTCTTTAGACTTGTTGAGTTAAGCTTCAAACCTGGGTTTCAATTGCTTCTCCAGGAGGACCAGGACGTTCTTCCACTGCCTTCAAACCGAAGTGATGGCCCAACATGCAGACTCCAACGACGAGGAGTACCATTACGATCAAGAAAACAACCAGGGCGAGAGAAGAACAAGAAGATTGTTCGGGAGATCGGGAATTTCATAACCCATCGATTCTTTGTTTTTGTGTTTACAGTTGCTTCATGCTAAAATTTATAAACTTCTTCTTGTGAAAGCGTATATACATATGGAATCTTTGTCTCTTTTGGTTTAAAGAATTAAATTGTGTCCCACTTAACTCAAGATCGAATCCATGAATGTTTTTTTTGTTCTTTCAAAATTTGCTAAACATTTTATTATAATTTACTTATTTTTTTCATAAAATATATTGTCCTTTGTTTTTACTACCTTAAACTTCTTTTCTTTTCTTCATTATTTTTATATGGGGTGATTTAGTGATGCGTAAATACAAAAAAAAACTCACTTTTGTGTAGCTTTAATTTTTGGACTTGACCATGAGGTTAATATTAGATATTTTAAAGTATATGAAAATTAAACTAATAGTATTAAAACAAAGAACTAAAATAAGTAAACGAAATTAGTTGAAATCTATGCAAATTAATGTGTATTTAAAATTTCTATAAAAAAAATCTGAGTAGAATAATGTTCTTTATCAACCAAAATTGAACTTGTAACACATTTACGTTAGATGACAAAAAAAAACACATTTACGTTATTACTAATAGAAAGTCATAAAATGAAAGAAATAGATCGCACATCCTTCACAATTATAAAATATATATATATATATATATATATATATATATATGTATATATATGAGCGTACAAGAAGATCTAACACACATAAAACTTCAAAATATTAAATATTGACATAAAACTCATGAACTTTGTTGTTAAACTCCTCGCTTTCATATTTATGTTCATAATTTCTGCAATTCGATCTAGAGAAGTTGTAGAAAATGTGAAATTCTTCAAGGTAAATTAAAAATAAATATCATATTTATAAATACCAAACTAAAATTATATAGAACAAATCATAGTACTAATTGAAATATATCTTGTCATAGTTAAATGAAAAGGTCATATACGATTGTGTGGACATATATAAACAACCTTCATTAAGTCACCCACTACTCCATAACCATAAAATCCAGGTTTTATATATTCTTTAAAATATTATTCTTATATCTTTTATCTCTTAACATTTTGATTTTTGCGTTAGATTGTATTTTGTATATATATTTTAAATTTTAGAATATTTTCATTTTTCTATTTTTCGTATATTAAATGACTAAAAATTATGACAGAGACATTGCTAACAAACCATCCAATAAAAATCATTCACAGTTTTTACCAAAAAAAACCATTCGAAGATTTGGTATTTTCTCTTGTTTTTAGTCACATTATTTAAATTAAAAATATATTTTCGGTTAACTGGAAATTTATTTTATAGGGCTAAAATTATTTATTATTTATTATTTATATATTTATTGAATTTGGAATATTTTAAGTGATTTCTATAAAGTCAAAATTATGGAATTTATTTACAAAATATATTTCATTAAATAAGTTTTTGTGTTCTTATGTTTAAATTGAACTTGTATTTTGCATATTGTTTGGACAATATCTAATATAGTTTGATTTCACATAATATACTTATTGTGTATCTATCTAATTTGAATAGATGGAACCATCTTTTTCCATACCTAAACCAAAATATAAAGGTAAAAAGGGAAATGGAATTAGAAGAAATGGAACTGTACCTATACAAAGGAACACATAAGAATATGTTGCAAATCGTTAATATTGGGCAGACAAACATTTTAAGCCACTTACAGTCGAAAGTCATGGAACACATGTAAGTACAACTATTTGAAATGGCTAAATTTTACATATATCTATAATCTGAAAAAGTTGTGTTACAAAAAAAAATTATAATCTGAAAGATATTTGATATAAATTTGGAATTTTAAAGTTTGCTGGAGTTAGAACTCAAGATAAAGGCCCTTACCATGGTTTGGCAGCTTGGATAAGTGTGCATGATTTGAACGTTAGTAACGACCAGATTTCATACACTACCATATATGTAGAAAGTGGAGTCAACAACAAAGTTAACTCCATCCAGACTGGTTGGATGGTAAAATCAATGTTGATGCTATTTAATCAACCTAATTACTTTAAACTGTAGAATGCTTTAATTTGATTTATATATAGGTGAATCCAAGTTTATTTGGTGACAACCGCACATGGAGTTATGGATTTTGGAAGGTACATATATCGATACATTATTAATATAATCATAATTACATAACATATTTCAATCCATGGATAAGAGTGTGTTAATAATAATTTTCTTTTCATATAAATTAGGGAAAACTAATTGTAAATTTTATTTTCTAAATTTCTTAAGTGAAACATTACAAGTTTTTATTCCTGAATATTTTTTCAAAAAGACTAAATTTATATTTATATTAAAAATACGCATAAAAAGTATAAAAATCAAACTAACAGTACCAACTATTAAACGGAATAAATACTCATCTTTTCATGTTTTAAATGTTAAGCCAATCTCATTGAAACATAGTACTAGATTTCACTCTTTTGATTTTGTCTAGTACTTTATGTTTTTCCCCTATTTGACCAACCAAACAATTTATTTATTATAAATATGCACGTTAATAGAAAATGAAAAATAAACCATGAAAATTGTTATTAAAAATTTATAGTAGTATTTAAAATATAAATAACTAAAAATATATTTATCAGAAATTAATCTCATGCATTGTTATTCTTGTAGTATAAGGTTTTTTTAAGTCTTTTTAAAAAAAATTTTATATATATTAGCTTGAATTAATTGTCAATTATCATCTAAGTTATATTGATGTATATTGAAACTAAATACTGATAGGGTGCCAATGGAGCAGACTGTTACAATACAATATGTCCTGGTTTTGTTTAAGTGTCAAAAACTGATCCTTTAAGTGCACCTTTTCCTTATCCCGGCAAAGGACAAGGAGAAAGAGCAGTTTATCCTAGTATTTTACAAGTAAGATGAATATATTTAAATTTTTGTTACTGATATGTTTTTCTAATAGTTAATATGTATGTATTTTTGAATATATATATATATATATATATATATATATATATTTGAAACTTATTTTTGGATATATTTAAGGATAAAGAAACAGGAAATTGGTGGACAACAGATGTAAAATACAGGGGGCCAGATTTGGTTATTGGCCAAAAGAACTATTTGATCTTATAAGTAATAGTGTGGATATGGTTGGAGTTATGGGAGCAGTCCGAGCTTCATCATCTGGTATAAGTCCACCGATGGGTAATGGTCATCTACCAACTGGAGATGAGAAAGCGTCTGCGAATGTTAAAAGCCTTGAAATCTTAGATTCTAAGTTTAACGTCAAAGAAAGTAGCAAATACAATTTAGAAAAGCTACTAGATAATAACAAATGTTATGGTTTAAAAGATGGAAAGAAACGTATTTTCTTCAAAGAATCCATTTTGTTTACATATGGTGGACCCGGGGGAGATTCTTCTGGAATCTAGTAGTAACTTGTGGAATCTAATGGTATAAAATAATATTTGCGGTTATCATAATGAATAATTTGGAATTCATGTTTCATATTCAAGTATTTAAATCTTTTATATATGTGTGAAGAATATATTTATCTGTGAACTATCAGTGTGATGGTATATTATTGTAACTGTATCTAACTTCTTGATGCAATTACAGTACTATAAAATTGAAGATGCTCGTGGGTTAAAATAAACAAAGACATTGATCTTTACAAGTAAATATTTTTTTGGTAAAAATTTACAATTAAATATGGTCAGTCAGTATTTAATTTTTATAGTCATGCATTTACCCAATACTCGTTTCTAAGAGGAAAACTTAATATGTTTTGGATATATAAACAAATCAACCAACCAAAGAGATAGAAGATGCACTACACAGATAACAAAGGTTTCTAAAAGCTAATTCATATTATCATAGTATGTGAGATGATGATAGATAAAAAAGGATCAACAGATAAAGTAGAACATGTAAGAGTTGGTGATAAAAATACATTTTGGAGTTGATGATTCCTTCCAAATGTTTTAGAAATTATATTTTTGATCGACTATAAACGCATGATGGTCCATAGGACCATAGACCATATAGCAAACAAAACAGAGGCAAATATATTAGTCAACAGAAAAGTCAGAGATAGACAAAAGTAAACATCGATCAACTGATAATTGCATTAATAATTAAAAAAAACTAGATTCTGACTCGTACGTTTGCAGATGTATTTTAAAATTATTATATAAACCGGTTGATACCTATTTGAGGTGGGTTTATTCTTTGAAGTATTCTAAACATCGATTTAGGTGGACGCTTAGTCTAATCGACAAATTAGATATGAACGAAACGGTTTTTCCAAACTAATTTTTAAAACATTTAAAAAATCAGATTAAATATCTGTCTAAACAATAATTCTCTATAAAACATCTAATCACCACCTACGATTTTTAGAATATTGATTCTCTCTAATAAAAGTAAATGTCTTGTTGGTAAAATAATTAGGTTGGGGTCCAATACGGCTGCCAAATTTGATCATTTGACATATCTCCGCAGCCTCGAATAAAATAAGTGTTTTTCTTTTTGATTTGTCTCTGTATACAATTATTGATTATTATTTCTCTTAAACATCTTTCTGCATCCAATTATATAAAGGAAAAAGGACTCATCTATATACATTTCTTTTGTCATCAAGACTCAAGAGAATCAATTTATTTAACAATTCAGAATATACCATCGCACCAAAGTCTACAAAAGCCTTATACTCAATTATTGTGGGTTTGACACACTTGTTCTTTTTTATCCATTAAAAATAGATCTATATCAAGGACCATCAACTTGATTTATTTGTAAGATAGTGCGAACTTATCTAATTGACGACACTACTTCTATCTTACATTCTCATTCTATATTATTTACTTGAAAAGAACTACAGCTTACAAAGTTTAGTCGCATTAGAAGAAATTAGGAACCTACTAAAACATCACATATTTAAGGTTATCCATTTCGACTTTACGTATGATTTAAAATGTATATTCAATTCTTGTACTACATGTTAACTTAGGATATTAATCGAAATTCCGAATCACATGTTCTTTCTGTATTTTTATTAGAATTTAGATAACAGTTTTAAAATCTGAAAGGCACTGGAACACGCACACATACTCAGTATACACACACTTGCAATTATCTTAATACTGAAACGAATTTGATTCTCAAATTTTTAGTGGAGTAGTTAGGGGGAAAGAAGATAATCATTACAAAGGTAATAAAGTTGTTAAAAAACGAAATAAACGAGATAAAAATAATAATACAAACAAGAAGAGTAACAAAGAACATAGAAAGAGGAGGTAATGGAACAAGAGAGGGGACCTACACGACGGAGGAGGATGTCTCCTTCCACCTTCTTCTCATCTTGACGACCTTTCAATTTTTTTTTGTTTAAATAATTGTCCTCTCAGCCTATATAATTTCACTATCTATGACCATCACAAATATCTTCGAACCCAATCATTCACCAAAGCTCTCTGTAAACCTTTTGATTCCACCGTCGTTCAGTTAGCTCGTAAGTGAGATATGGGAAGTACTCCGGCTGAAGTACCCTGCGAGGATGTCGCCGATAACAGATCCGGCGTAGGAGGTGGTATCTCCGACGTCTACGGTGAGGATTTAGCTACCTTGGACCAGCTCGTCACTCCTTGGGTTACCTCCGTTGCTAGGTCAGTCATCACTCTGTTTTTGAACTTTTGGTTTCCTCTGTTTCTAACGAACCTCAGCTAAGTTAGTTTACTAAACTTGGGAGCCAAGAAAACTGTGTGAGCTAATGAAGCTGATGTTGCTTGTTGTCGAAGTAAGAGATGGAATATAAGAAACTTATTTGTGGGAAATGGAAAAATGTTTTTTCAGTGGATACTCGTTGATGCGTGATCCAAGATACAACAAGGGACTTGCGTTCACTGATAAAGAGAGAGATGCTCATTACTTAACTGGTCTTCTTCCCCCTGTTGTCATTAGCCAGGAAGTTCAGGTGATTTTAGTGAGATTTAAATTCACTTTTTTGGGTTTTTTTTTATTGTGTGTGTTAACTTGTTGTTTTGATTAGGAGAGGAAGCTGATGCACAATCTCCGTCAGTACACTGTTCCTCTACAGCGTTACACGGCCCTCATGGATCTTCAGGTCATTCATTGTTCCCTCTAATTCATGTTTAATAGGAGCGAAAATGGTGGTCTAAAGACTTGTGGCTCATGTATCTGAATCTTTTGCAGGAGAGGAACGAGAGGTTGTTCTATAAGCTTTTGATTGACAACGTGGAGGAGTTGCTTCCAGTTGTGTACACACCAACAGTTGGTGAGGCTTGCCAGAAGTATGGTAGCATTTTCAGGAAGCCACAGGGTCTCTACATCAGCTTGAAAGAGAAGTATGTGTTTTAATTTTAGTCTCATTACCGTGTCACTTTCGTTTTTGTTACTTTTAAAATACTAAAAGTGAATGTATGTTGTTCTTTAGGGGCAAGATTCTTGAAGTGTTGAAGAACTGGCCTCAGAGAGGGATTCAAGTTATCGTTGTTACTGATGGAGAGAGGATTCTAGGTCTGGGAGATCTTGGTTGCCAGGTAATAAATGGTTCCTTTGAGTTAAGTTAACACATGAAGCTTGATCCCATTATATGTCTAAATAAATGTAAATACTATTTATTACAGGGAATGGGAATTCCAGTGGGGAAACTTTCACTTTACACAGCTTTGGGAGGAATCCGTCCATCAGCTGTAAGCATCATCCAAAAAAAACAAAAACTATAGTATTTTTTTTTGCCTTTAAATTTGGTCCTAAATGCAAAATCTGGTTTCAAAAATGCAGTGCCTTCCAATCACCATAGATGTGGGTACAAACAACCAGAAGTTGCTGGATGATGAATTCTACATTGGCCTTAAACAGAGAAGGGCAACTGGGCAGGTTCTTTACCACTCTCTTCCCAATTTTTTTTTTTTTTTTTTTTGCTTTCTCTTCTTATAACTAGTACAATGGTTTTAACACTAGTACAATGGTTTTAACAGAAACTGAAAACTCTGTTTTTTTGGCGTTTGTGATTCAGGAGTATGCAGACTTTCTGCATGAGTTCATGTGTGCTGTGAAGCAGAACTACGGAGAGAAAGTGTTGGTACAGGTGTGAGCCATATATATATGATGGATTCTGCTTAGAGATATTGTTGTTGTTAATTTTTTTTTTTTTTTAAAAAAGATGTCCTGATACATATTCTTCTTTTCAGTTTGAAGATTTTGCAAACCACAATGCGTTTGACCTTCTGTCTAAGTACATGGATACTCATCTTGTCTTCAATGACGATATCCAGGTAAAGATCATTTCCTCAAAATTTATCTCTTTGTTGCATTTTGTTTTTTTTGAGGTGTCAGCCATCAAGAACTTGTGTCTTGTGTTGCAGGGTACTGCATCAGTGGTGCTTGCTGGGCTTATTGCAGCTCAGAAAGTGCTTGGTAAAAGCCTGGCTGACCATACCTTCTTGTTCTTGGGTGCTGGAGAGGTGAGATCAGGAAGCATTATTACTCTAAAGGCTTTTATCTGTATCTTGCTTGCAGATATATTTTGCTGATCGATAACAATGGTTCTTTGTAGGCTGGAACCGGTATAGCTGAGCTAATCGCTCTTAAAATTTCCAAAGAGGTTAGTAACTGTGAGGAAGTTTCTCTGTTTATGGCTAGGAATAAGTGATTGATCATATCTCTGTTTGTTTTGTAGACTGGAGCTCCCATCGAGGAGACCAGGAAGAAGATTTGGCTCGTGGACTCCAAGGTATTGTTATTGTTAACAAACCACCAAGACCAGTCTCATTCTCTTTAGCTAAAATCTTTCTTGGTCACTTATGTTTCCTGTTTTGAACTTTATTTTCCCAGGGACTGATCGTTAGCTCACGCAAAGAATCGCTTCAGCATTTCAAGCAGCCATGGGCGCATGAGTACGAACCTGTCAAGGACCTCATTGGTGCTGTTAATGTACGCAATGAACTTATCTTTAAAATCTCTTAATTTTAGTTTATACCTATATTCACTGTTTGTTGTATCTTTTTTTTCAAACAGGCAATCAAACCAACTGTTCTCATTGGAACTTCTGGTGTGGGTCAGACTTTCACAAAGGAAGTTGTTGAGGCCATGGCTACCAACAACGAGGTTTCTTCTTGTTCTTCTTCTTCTCAGCTTTCTTGATTAACACGGAATCTATTGCTATTGTTCTGATGCTGGCCTTGGTGTTGTTTATATAGAAACCGTTGATTCTTGCTCTCTCAAACCCTACTTCTCAAGCTGAGTGTACCGCAGAACAGGCTTACACATGGACCGAGGTATATATTCTCTCATATGACATCTGAATATGATTCATGTCCTGGTTATAACAAAGATTGATGTAACGCTTAAAAAATAGGGTCGTGCAATCTTTGGTAGTGGAAGCCCGTTTGATCCCGTTGAGTACGACGGCAAAACTTACGTGCCTGGCCAGGCAAACAACTGTTACATTTTTCCGGGTCTGGGACTTGGTCTGATCATGTCCGGTGCAATTCGTGTCCGTGATGACATGCTCCTCGCAGCTTGTAAGTAATAAAAATTTGTGACAGAGACTTAAAAGATTCTGAGTGGAACTTTCTTTATTTAACTTGTCTCTCGCTCTCTGTGTGTGCTCAACAGCTGAAGCGTTGGCAGCTCAAGTCACAGAAGAGAATTTTGCCAACGGTCTGATCTACCCGCCTTTCTCAAACATCAGAGAGATCTCTGCTAACATTGCAGCCAGTGTGGCCGCAACCACCTACGACCTCGGTTAGTTCCATTCATCTAAAACTGAATTTAACTCTGAACTCATGTTCTTGACTTATGTAAGAAATTGTGCTGATGGTATATATTTGTGGGGGATATAGGATTGGCGTCGAACCTGCCACGTGCAAAGGATCTGGTGAAGTTTGCAGAGAGCTGCATGTACAGCCCTGTCTACAGAAACTACCGTTAAGAGAAGTGTTGCTGAAGGAACCTGCAGATTCTTGTATTCACAACCTTGTTGAGGCTTGTATAAGTGGTGTTTGTCTGTTTCCTACTTTCTTCTACAACTATGATGTTTCGAGCACTATCTCTTGTCTTTGCTTCTTGTTTTGTGGAATAATAAATCCAATCTACCAATTATGTATTATTTTTAGAAAAGCTACGTTTTCAGCCACGCAATCAACATGTCTTAACATGGGAACATGCTTTGTTTGTCTTGGATTCTTTTGAAATGATTATTTGCACTTCAGTATGACATAGTGAATAGGCATTTTCCATTGAATAATAGATGAACCAAAAGATTTGAAAACCCCCATTATCTTCATTTGTTAAGAGAACCATGTGATGTGATCTAAGTGAGGCATCAAATATGGTAGCAATTTTGTAATCAACCAATTCATACAAACATGTTCGGAAAATGTAAAAAAAAAAAACTTATTAAGAAGAGAACAAAATCACAGTAACTGGAAATAAAACAGAAAATCACTCCAGTAAAATTGTTTCAACCCAACTAATTAAAAAATTCACTTCAATAACACAGACATCAAATGGGCTGAGTAGTCCTGAGCATATTAGCCTTCAAAAAGCCCATATAGTATTGTTGAATTAGGGTAGACAATTTTAATACTCGCCAAAATCGGAACACAAAATAAGTTGAAGGACTAATAGGTAAAGAAGTAAACACGTTTTCTTATCAAACCGTGTGATCTTTTTGCATCTGGAACAAGCGAGAAGCTCTGCTCGATTCCCTTAACTAAACTACTTTTCTCGTTTCTTCTTCGTCAAAATCCTCTTCACCAAATTATATCAAAAATTCTCTCGAGGTATGTTCTTTCCAAAATCCAAGCGAAGGATTTTCATTACAAGCATGTTCTCCCGTTGAGATTACTCGCCCATGCTTTGCTTGAAATTAAAACTTGGGAACGTTTTATGAAATGTTTTCTGATAGCCCTCGGGGTTTTTTGATTCTCTTATATACTTAACAGACTATATTTTCTGTTCTGATTGGCTTTTTTTTTTTTGTCGGTTATAATGAATATAGGTTTTGTACAAGCGGTTTGGTTTTGAATCTGTTATTGATTTGTATTGTGTCTTGAATTTTGAAGAAGGAATCATGACGAACCTTTGCAATTGACTTGTATTAATTAGATTGTGTTGTCTGTCTAGTGATCAGGTTACACGGCAAGGAAGAATTGAGCTTTAAAAAGCACAACAGAGCAAGAAGGAACCTAGTACTCGGCTTGATCAAATTAAAGCAACAGAGCTTTAAACTGCAGTCTATTCCGGTGAAGAAATAGCGATTGAATCAAAGCTACTTCTGTCACTAGCGATAAGATCTAAGTAAATTAGGATCGTTGTGTTTGGATTTGCTTTATATAGTTTGTGTAGATTGATAATAGTGTTCAAAAGGATGCAGATTATCTCTAGGGTTGTACAGTTGGAAGAAGGTAAAGAGAACGGAATCTCGGTTAGGACAGGACAGTACAAGGCGTTTAGACCGAAACTACTTCTTATCCTAGGTCTTTTTTTTGCTGTTGTTGTTACCATCTTCATCATCAGCGTATCTACAATCAACTACACTGGACTACAAAGTGTAGTAACCACTGTCACTTCCACCTTTGTGCCATGCCGTGAGGAGGATGAATCCAACAGTTTGAGTAGATGGATACAACCTCCTCCTGGAGTTCTGATGCATAACATGACCGATGAGGAGCTTCTCTGGCGTGCTTCCTTCTGGCCTCGGAGAAAAGGATATCCGTTCAAAAGGGTTCCAAAGATCGCGTTTATGTTCTTGACAAAAGGTCCCTTGCCACTTGCTTCGCTTTGGGAGAGGTTTTTGAAGGGTCACGAGGGGCTTTACTCGGTTTACGTTCATCCGGATCCGTCTTATACAGCCAAGTTTCCACCTGATTCTGTTTTCTACAAGAGGCAGATACCGAGTCAGGTACGGTCTCTTTAGCAACTTTTTGTAACTTCTAGTAGTTAAAACTTAAAAACCTTCAATTGTTTTAGTTTGATATTTGATTCATAGAAGTAAAATGTAAACTGGTCCTCTAGAATTAAATCTAAAATATTACAACAACCATTGTTAATTTGACAGTCAAAGTCAGATCAAATTTTTAGTGTATCGAGTTTTGGCACTACTAAGTTGGTTATGTATATGATCTTATTGTTAATTTGGATATCTACATCATTGTGTAGGTTGCAGAATGGGGGAGAATGACCATGTGCGATGCAGAGAAGCGGCTTCTCGCCAACGCGCTTCTCGACATCTCCAACGAATGGTTTGTTCTCGTCTCGGAGTCATGCATCCCTCTCTACAACTTCACGACGATCTACAGCTACTTAAGCCAATCAAAGCACAGTTTCATGGGTGCTGTGGACGTTCCTGGACCCTTCGGTCGAGGCCGCTACAACAAGAACATGGAACCCGAGGTTCCCATAACCAAATGGCGAAAAGGGCCTCAATGGTTTGAGGTGGACCGGGACCTGGCAGCCACCATCGTCGAAGACACGTTGTATTATCCGAAGTTCAGAGAGTTTTGTAGACCCGCTTGCTATTCGGACGAGCATTATTTCCCTACGATGCTGACTATCGAGGAACCGATGAAGTTGGCTAACCGGAGCGTGACGTGGATGGACTGGTCTAGAGGCGGGCCCCACCCGGCTACGTTCGGGGAATGGGACGTTACAGAGAAGTTTTTTGAAAAGATATTTGATGGTACGAACTGCACTTACAATGGTCGTAACACTTCAATGTGTTATCTCTTTGCGAGGAAGTTTGCTCCTAGTGCTCTAGTGCCGTTGCTTCGCATTGCTCCCAAGATTCTGGGATTTTAGAGATCATGATATGAATTATATGAGAGATTTTACGCCAATATCATTTTAATTTCGTTTGTTTTTTCATACTAGTTTGGAAGTTAAGCATCATGCTAGGGAAGACTCTTGTCTCCAAACTCGTTTCCTTTATGATTCCCTTAGAAGGTAGAAGTAAGTTGCTTACCGACCAAGGTTTTGTTTGGTTTGAATGTGAACACCTTGTGCAAAAGGTGCTCGTCTCCGTCGTCGCCACCGTCGCTTCAGCTCAGTCTGAGTCTCCAGCGCCAAGCCCTACCTCTGGATCTGGTGCCTTCTCTCCGTCCATCGTGTCAGCTGGTGTTGCAGCTGTCGCGGCTCTTGTTTTCGGCTCTGCTCTTCGGATCTAAGTCCTTTGTGATGGTTGATTCGTACAGAGATATATTGTTTTTGAGATTTTTATAGGTTTATTATTATTCATGATATTGGTTTGTATTTTTATTTATCTTACCTTCATATCTATATGAGAGGATCAGTATTGTGGGCTTTGTGATTTCTAGACCATTTTGCGATTATTGGTTTTTAATATATGATTAATATTATTATTCTATTTATGGATGTTTTTCTCAGATTGTTCTTCTCCTTCTTTTGCTTAAAATCGTTAATCAAGCTTAACTACTTAGTTTTACAAATCACATGATCGAAACTTAACTAGAAAATTTGATTATAATCTGAATAAATGTGAGCGGCTTATATTTTGGTGGAAACGGAATAAGAATATGTTCTAAGCTAAACTTAAATAGAAGTTAATAGATAAACCATGTGATACAAAAATCAATACACACACTTCTTCAAAACTGTAACGCTCCAATGTTCAATAGCCGGTGCACGGTTCAAATTTGCTTTGAGCTAGCAACGTCCGGCTTTTAAAAATTCCATATAGTCTCAGTATTAGTCAGAGCTACAGTGCCCATTTAGTGATATGAATCCGACATTGTTTTGAAAAATTTGCGGTCGATTTGTAAGAAAAGCACATTTGCGTGTAAACTACAGAAACGTGTTTTTTGTTCTCATCATAAGACAAGACAGCAAAGAGACCGTTATTAACGGATTCAACGCTTCCTTAATGGAATCGAGAAAAAGATAGTTTGGAATTTATTTGATGATAGGAAAAGTTGATGACTTTTTTCTTTGAAGAAACATCAGAAAGTTCAAGCATTTTTTTTTTCCAGATGTTGAAGAATAATCAACTGGTAATTAGTTCTACATTTTAGCATTTGGATGTGATAAAGAAAAACTATAACGTGTTGTGTAATTTATAATTGCTAAATAATGCGATTTTTTCCATCACCAACACTCTTCCTCGTATAACTTGGCCTTCTGCAAGCTTGTCTGATAATGAATCGAGGAAGCTAGGAGGAGGGTTTGATTCATTCCGTTCCACCGGAGCTTTCGATTCACCAGCGTCCTGTCTCTTTAGCTCGTTGACAAAGTCGGCTTCTTTCTCTTCCGTAAGCCCACTATCCTTCGTTTCAGCTAAATCATGGTTCATTGAAATTCTTCTCGGACTGTAGAGATGTATATGATGATTAGTTGTCAATAGAGATCCAATTCCAAATGGGTTGTGTTAAAGGAAGAAACTTTTGATCTTGAGTTGGGGTCTTGCTGAACATTGATCCAGTAGTCTCTTAGCACTCTAGATTCATTAGATTTTTGACTATCGCATTTAGATTTAGCTCAGAGTGTTTATGTGGGGGCTTTTGATCGCTATGGTAATCACAAGATAGCTCATAAGTTGTTTGCTGTTTTTCCCGAGCCTATCTCGTTTGGGAGTAAAGGCTATGTATAGGCAGAGGAATCCGTCTCCTGCTGTAGTTGTTTCAAAGTTTTTATGCTTTCAAAATTTGTTCTTCTTTATAGCTTTCCTGGATGTTTGTGTCACATTGGCATTTGGTTTAGGCTTTTTTGTGTTTGAGGCATTTAATGGTGATCGGCAAAATGTCTGGCAGAGACAAAACTTTACGTATTCATCGAGGTGCTTTTCCACCGTTGGAGATTCTGTTCAGTCTGTTCCTCAAGGATTTTCTGCGCCAGCTCCTGATGCGCCTCCAAGAATCAAGTTCAAGCGGCTTGATAAAACCGCCAAGCATATCATGCAGGTACCAACTCCAACTTTGACGATTGTGTCTTGGATAAATCACAATCACTGTCATGTTGACAAAAAGTCACAATCTTCTTCTGCAGATTGTAGACAAGGAGGCTGTGGAGGAAGTGAGAACTCGTCGAGAGATACCGGAGATAAGACCCGGTTACATTGTTCAGCTTAAAGTGGTAAAATACTATTCAAACTCGTAGAGAGATAACCAGATCGTATTCTCATTGTCTTTGTTGCATTTAACTTTGATTGGGGTTCCTTGTTTGAAACAGGAAGTGCCTGAGAACAAGAGGCGTGTTTCAATCGTAAAAGGCATTGTCATTGCAAGGCGCAATGCTGGTCTTAACTCCACGTTCAGGATTAGAAGGCTTGTGGCTGGAGTAGGAGTCGAATCCATGTTCCCTTTGTAAGTATTTTCAACCTTTTGGCCTGACTCTTGCGCCCTCTTTAACTCCTGGGCTAAAGGCAAAGATGGTGGATGTACTGCATCAGTGGTGCTTGCTGGGCTTATTGCAGCTCAGAAGGTGCTTGGTAAAAGCCTGGCTGACCATACCTTCTTGTTCTTGGGTGCTGGAGAGGTGAGACCAGAAAGCATTATACTCTCTATAAGCTTATCATCTATTATCTTGCACATATGTTTTGCTGATTGATAACGCTGGTTCTTTGTAGGCTGGAACTGGTATTGCTGAGTTAATTGCTCTTAAAATTTCCAAAGAGGTTAGTAACTCTGAGAAATTTTCTCTGTTTTATGGCTTAATAAAAAGTGATTGATCATATCTCTGTTGTTCTGTAGACTGGAGCTCCCATCGAGGAGTCCAGGAAGAAGATTTGGCTCGTGGACTCCAAGGTATTGTTATTGTTAACAACCACCAAGACCAGTCTCATTCTCTTTAGCTTAAATCTTTCTTGGTCACTTATGTTTCCTCTTTTGAACTTTATTTTCCCAGGGACTGATCGTTAGCTCACGCAAAGAATCGCTTCAGCATTTCAAGCAGCCATGGGCGCATGAGTACGAACCTGTCAAGGACCTCATTGGTGCTGTGAATGTACGTGATGAACTCATCTTTTAAAATCTCTTGATTTTTTAGTTTTTTTTTTCTTTTAAATTCTTGTAATCACTCTTTGTTGAATCTTTTTCAAACAGGCAATTAAACCAACTGTTCTCATTGGAACTTCTGGTGTGGGTCAGACTTTCACTATGATGCTTCAAGCACTCTCTCTCTCTCTCTCTCTTTTGTCTTTGCTTCTTGTTTTGTGGAATAATAAAATCCAATCTAGCAATTATGCATTGAGGGTACGTTTTCACCAACACAATCAACATGTCTTAAAATGGGAACATGCTTTGTTGTCTTGGATTCTTTTGAAATGATTATCTGCACTGCACTATCACAGAGGAGTAAGTAAATAGGGCATTTTCAATTAAATAATAGATGAACCAAAAGATTTGAAAACCCCCATTATCTTCATTTGTTAAGAGAACCATGTGATGTGATCTAAGTGAGGTATCAAATATGGTAGCAATTTTGTAATCAACCAATTCATACAAACATGTTCGGAAAATGTAAAAAAAAAAAAAACTTATTAAGAAGAGAACAAAATCACAGTAACTGGAAATAAAACAGAAAATCACTCCAGTAAAATTGTTTCAACCCAACTAATTAAAAAATTCACTTCAATAACACAGACATCAAATGGGCTGAGTAGTCCTGAGCATATTAGCCTTCAAAAGCCCATATAGTATTGTTGAATTAGGTAGACAATTTTAATACTCGCCAAAATCGGAACACAAAATAAGTTGAAGGACTAATAGGTAAAGAAGTAAACACGTTTTCTTATCAAACCGTGTGATCTTTTTGCATCTGGAACAAGCGAGAAGCTCTGATCGATTCCCTTAATTAAACTACTTTTCTCGTTTCTTCTTCGTCAAAATCCTCTTCACCAAATTATATCAAAAATTCTCTCGAGGTATGTTCTTTCCAAAATCCAAGCGAAGGATTTTCATTACAAGCATGTTCTCCCGTTGAGATTACTCGCCCATGCTTTGCTTGAAATTAAAACTTGGGAACGTTTTATGAAATGTTTTCTGATAGCCCTCGGGGTTTTTTGATTCTCTTATATACTTAACAGACTATATTTTCTGTTCTGATTGGCTTTTTTTTTGTCGGTTATAATGAATATAGGTTTTGTACAAGCGGTTTGGTTTTGAATCTGTTATTGATTTGTATTGTGTCTTGAATTATGAAAGAAGGAATCATGACGAACCTTTGCAATTGACTTGTATTAATTAGATTGTGTTGTCTGTCTAGTGATCAGGTTACACGGCAAGGAAGAATTGAGCTTTAAAAAGCACAACAGAGCAAGAAGGAACCTAGTACTCGGCTTAATCAATTGAAAACTGCAGCTATGGCGCTTAACCCTCAATTGATGCCCAATGGGATGCCTGTTCCCTTTGTTAATGAAATGTTTGTTCTCGTCAGAGATGGAGTTGAGTTTGAAGTCGACAAGATTCCTGGGTTCGTCTTTTCCTTCTTCTTTCCTTCTTTGTTTTATTGATCGTTGGTTTGGCTCTGTAATTACTCATTTTACTGGTTTAGATCTGTTCATTTATAGCACATGATAAATTGACAAGTCCCATAAATGAACATAATATTATATACTGTAGGACTTAAACACTTTGCTGACGTTGTGGTTTTGTTTGATCCAGAGGACATGGAGGTCATGTTAAGGCCAAGGGAGTGATATACTTGTCTAACATTCGGATGGTCTTCGTGGCAAGCAAGCCTGTTGAGAACTTTGTTGCTTTTGACATGCCTATGGTACAGTGAATTGATCCTTTTGTTTTTTCTCTTCTTATTCAATTTAATACGATGGTACACGCATATCTCTATGATTATTGTTTAAGGAACTTCATGTTACATACATAGGAGTGACTAGTAAAATCCCTAATGATTACTCAATAGATCTGGCAGCTAATGGACTATATGTTACTCTTATTTGTAGCTTTACATCCACGCGGAGAAATTCAACCAGCCAATATTCCACTGCAACAATATATCTGGACAAGTCGAGCCTGTAAGTAAACAATCTTCATCTGGTATTTCACATTTTCCTTGTCAGAAAACTACCACATAGAATTAACTTACACATCTCCTTGTCCATGTAATAAAAAAATTTAGGTGGTACCAGAGAACGAGCACAGAGCACTGTATTCAACACACAGTTTCAAGATCCTATTCAAGGAAGGTGGTTGCGGGACGTTTGTTCCTCTCTTCTTGAATCTCATATCGTCAGTGAGGCAGTACAACAGACAAATGCAACAAGCAGCAGCGGAACCACCACGTGTTGATCCTCTTCAAGCCGCACAGACCCCTGTCGATGAAATGATGAGACATGCGTAAGTCCTCTCTCTATCAATACCCGAAGGTTTTGGTAGTATTTGTTTCTCAAAAGCCGTGTGTGTATGTGCAGGTACGTGGACCCTAACGATCCAACGAAGATATATCTGCAGCAGCCGTCTGGGGAGTCTCAGTTGAGGCGGCGAGCTTACCATTCGAGTGGTGCAGCCGAACGTTGATGAAATATATACACCGAAACTACATGAGGGTGGTGCGCGATACACATAAGCAGCAACAGATGTTTGTTGCAAATAAGTAAAAGCGTTGTTGGTTTGTTCAAACATAAGTAAACTAAAACCACTTTGTGTAATGAGAAAGAAAAGACATGTTGGGTATGTACATCTGTGAAAATTTGGATTCTCTATATTCTAAAGTTTTAAGTGTCACATAATGAGTAAACAAGATGATTTTTAACTAATACCAATTCTATTACAAGACAATAACACAACATAGCATTCTTGTTCTCTGTCCCCATTAAGTAATTGTGAATTCGAAAACTAAACAACTAAAGTTACTTTTGTCGTTTTATATATATGCGTGCCTCAGCTTAATTAACAAGGAGAGGGAGAGCGAAATATACAAAGGGATTCGAGTGAGGATCTAATTGTCCAATAGTTTTGACCTAACCCTGATATCGAGAGGCTCTGTGCCGTCGGAGCAACCTTCTCTGATCAGAAGCGACTTGACAAAGCTCAGTTGAGTCTGTTTCTTTCTGGTTAGTGTTGTTCAGGCTCTGTTCTGTTTGTTCTTAAGTTTCTGTGATGTATTTTCTGGTATTTGGATTCTTGTGCTGAGCTCAATTCATTCGCTGCATAACCTCTAAGGGTTAGATTCGATTACTTGATAAAAATGTCTGTAATTTTGAAGCTCTGATTTGTGGAATGTTTAGTGCTTCTGTATCTACAGCTAACTAAGTCTCTCTGTGAAACTGCAACTATATATCCGGCTGTGTCTCCCGTTTAGTAATAATATGTAGGTTGTGTCTCTGAACTCTGATGAGTGACCATTCAACTGTATAGACCATCATTATCACTGGGTTGTATAATAAAGCTGAATGATTGATGATGCCTTAGCGCGATTGAAATGAAGACTTTCAGCTTCATCTTCTCATGTTCTTACTTCAGATCAAGATCATAATGAATAGTAATAATACTCTTTGAGTGTGTGTTTGCAGAAAGAATAAAGTTGAAAAAGAAAAAAATCAAGGTCTTGTATTGATTGATGGAAACCCAGAAGAAAGCTAGGGAACATAACCTACGACGTATAGTTGATGACATCGGTGGGGCATTTGGAATGGGAGCTATCGGAGGTTCTGTCGTCCACTTCATAAAAGGGACACAGAGCTCCCCGAATGGCCGTCGTTTTGTTGGAGGAGCACAAGCTGTGAGCATGAACGCTCCTCGTATAGGTGGTAGTTTTGCTGTCTTCGGTGGGCTTTTCTCGGCGTTTGACTACACAATGGTGTACATTAGGAAGAAGGAAGATCCATGGAACTCGATCGTAGCCGGTGCTGCTACTGGTGGGTTTCTGTCTATGCGACAAGGGCTTGCTGCTGCTTCAAGATCAGCTCTTATGGGAGGTCTTTTGCTTGCTTTGATCAAAGGGGTCCATTAACGTTAAAAAAGCTTTTGTTGGGATGTGCTTGTTGAGCTTTCTCTGCTCAATCTTGGAATCTATATACTCTTTTGTTTAAAATCATTCTACAGTAATTCATGTGTTGGTATATTATGGCAACTTTTCAAGTACATGAAATCTTTGAGCAAGACCATTTTTTGAGAAGGGAAGGCAATGAGTCTGACTTGGTCAAGAATTCAAACGTTATAACTTATAAGACAACCAAACTCATTTTCTCTGTCAAAATATGCAGCAAAAAAAAAGCAACTGAAGTAAATAAAAGAGTATTGAGGCAGAAATAATAAACACAGCCCCAAAGGTATTGGTTTCTCATTTATTTACATATACAACCCTCTTCACCAATACAACCATCCACTAGAAACAGAAACAAAATCAAAACCGAAACCACTTCTTTTTTCCACCAAACAGGATCTTCAGATAACAAGTTTTGTTGTCCCTCTAAATTATATATCCATCAAATAAACTTGTTTTCGTTCTTTTTCTCCCTTGACAATCACAATTCCTTCTCTTTTATATCCCTAATTCTATTCACCTAAGAGTAGTAACAGAATTACAAGAGAACAACACAAAAAAGAAAAAACTGGGGCTGGGCTGTTTTAACTTGTGCTCCGAAATATTACCTGACAAGACTTTGTCACGACTGCCAAAACAGCTGATAATCCTTACTGTACAAGGAGCGGTCTTGTATCTCCAGGTTTGCTACATGCCGATTAATGAGCTGTGACTGCATTATCTTACACACGACCAGTCCCGCTGGAAATATCCACCATTCACTTTCACCCCTGCATCCCCCACAAAACCGCAACACACATCACAAACCCTATACATCAAGATTGTCAAATGTATTCCTTTGCATTGTTAGTAATACTCACATGTTTATATTCCACGGCTGAAATGGGATTTTCTTGCTTGCTGATGATTCGCTCTTATAATGAACATATCCGCAGAGAAAAGCAACAAGCTGTCACAGAACCAAAAACTTGTCAAATAATCAACACCCACTGATGTAACTGTTAAAATTCATCCTCATGTGACAGAAGTTTGCATTGCATTTGTAATCGGAACAAGTTATCAACAAACCTAAAGAACAAGAACAAAGAGAACTTACCACATTAACCAAGGACATGAAGTTCCACAAAGCGTAAACACGTGCTAAACCAGCAGAGCGTCTGGGTCCATGACTGAATAAGGCATTGATCCCAGCGGGGAATGGTAAAAGCAAGCCGAGAGGTAATATAGACAAAGCCAAAAGTACATCCACCAAAGAAATTGAATACAGCTGGAGCAGCGTGAGCAAGACTAGACTAAAATCTCCTAGAAGTATCATCGATATAACTAAGCCAACCATATCCTGTAATATCACAAAAAGATAAACATAGGGAAGAGACATTAAAATTAATGAAAAGTTGGACGGGCACAACATATAGTAAGACATTCATACTATAAGGTTTTTGATTGGAGCGTTACCTGGTGGCCCACAGGTTTAGTGTTATGAACTAAGAAAGAGAGAAGGAACAACATATCTCTCTTCTCTTTCAGACTCGGTAAGCTGTCAAGGTCGATTATCCCTCCATAGTTCTTTCTGCGTGTTGTATTATCTTCAGCATTTGTGTGGTTTTGATTGTAGAGCATAGTCTCTCTTAAATGTGCCGGAGAATTTTCTTTATATGCAGTCACACCGTAACTAGAAGTAACAAGAATAAGACATTAAATCCCCGCATACTAAATATAGGTGTATAACGGAAACATGCTCAAGTGTGTGACATCACCATAATAAAAAAAAAAACTTTAACTTCTAAAGTGGTCATCTTATTTATCTAGAATGCTCAAGTTCATATTTTATATTCAACTTAGGACAACACAGCGCATTCCGAAGAAAGAATGCTATCATGACTGTTCTCACTAAAATTAACCCTATGAAAGGATGCAATTTTCTCATTTATTTACCGTGGCTGGATCTCAGTCCATGCTGTCTCACTGACACACTGAGGCGATGTTGGTTCAGAACCCTCACCAGCATGAATCAAGAGACCATATTGGCAGTAACCACAAGCTGTGGTCTGGAACCAGGCTAGATCAACCCGTATGCCATGAGTTTCCAGAGCAGGATTAGCATGAGTTTCTAACCATCTCAGAACAGAATGAAACGTTGATCTCAGACGCCCACGGCGAACAAGGCGTAATTGAGCATTTACACCAGCCACCAGTCTGTACCAAGTAGTGGGAGGAACGAGCTGCGAAAATTAAATGATGAAAAAGATCAATACAACCTACAAGATGGCAGCTAAAACTGCTTCTCGTTAACTAAGGAACCAACCTGACTCATAAGACTAGTAAGAATGTTGTCATTTTGAAGTGAGAAAGGAGCCATGTAACTACCATCACCACCAAACAATATGGGCATTGGAAACCGTTGGTGAATCCCAGGTGGAAGGTCTGTCCTTTTCTCATCCCCGCCAAGGAAGAAATCGAGATATGCAAGCATCAAATCGGGGGTCGCAGCGACCTAAATTTAGAAAACGAATAAGAGATTCTGAAAATCTGTAATCCTGTTAAGCAGTTACGAGATCAAGTAAATCGCACAGAAATTACCTTCAGACCCTCGTATAAAGCGCGGGAGCGACAGGAGCGCAAACAAGAATGATCATATTCTGAACGCACAAACTCACGCAATTTTTGCAACTTCAACTTCCGCCGCCATTGCTGCCATGACCACGCAAGCGGATATGCAACCACTGAAAGAATACTATATATTGCACCTTCCCACCATTGATATGCAGCTATAGAGTTGATTTCGTCGACAAACGTATTAAATGCAGCCTCATATCTAAAGAACCCAAAACCAATAGCGTCAAGGCAACTTATTAGATAACTATTGACAAAACAATATGTCTCCAAAAAGCATGAAATAAAATAAGAAACAACTAACACTATCTCTTTTATCTCTTCTGGGGGAATATGCGAGAGATGCCATGGCTCACTGAATGTATTAGGACCCATAAAATACATTCTATGCACATGACTCTGCGATTGCTCTGCTCTATTTGTTTCCAACACCTGAAAAAAGGAACAACATTATGAACAACAAAACTATATTATAAGGAATATTTGGCAGGTTATTTCGCTCAGTTATGTCTGCTGGCCATATATTAGTTGCATCTGGAGTGAGAAATCAGAATATACATTAAATCATTCTTCATTTGCTTCTAGAAAGTACAACAAACAAACAATTTGGATCTAATGTTCCAAGACAAAGAAAATCATCTAACCTCATTTAGTGATTCAAGGAAAGGGAATGAATGATCTATTTGAGAGCCATGATGCGTGGGTGCTGGGCCAGGTAAATCATCAACTCCAACAAATTTCATTCGTGCAACACTAAGTACAAGTGCTAAGAGAATGAGGAGACCCATCAGAAGAAGACCAAACAACCAAGGCCCACCAAATGTGTAAATTAACTCCTCCAGAGCGGTGTAACAGTGTGGCATGTGATACCTTTCCGATATGCATCGATATGGACATGGTGTCTCAGAAACACCACCTGTTATCAAGCATAGAGATTCCAGGTTTATAGTTGAGACATAAACATGTTCGCCACCAGTTTGAATGAGTAAGAAAACAAGACCATAACCAACATAAATAAACAGCTATTTGAAAACCACAAGTATATTCATATCGTGGGAAAATGAATAGTAAAAGTATTAGGCTTGGTAGTTGAAAGAGAAACAAAATTTATCACCGAAGGCTATTTATACCTCGAACTGGGACATAGACAGCACGAGATGGAAGTTCATCAACGGGACAAGGACGGCAAAGAGACGTGTCAGATCCAGTAACATTCTTGAATGTACCAGATGGACATTCCTGGAGAAAGAATAGAATTGTGAATATGATGAGAACTACATTAACAATTCAATCGTGATAAGGGAACAAAAGACAAATAGAAAATTTCAGCCCTGATATTGTAGAGCAGGAAAATGTTGAGCCAAGTTTTTCTGACCTTGCAAAATATACCGTAGAGTCCCTTTGGACAAGGCGTTCCAGTTACTGTGCCATTTTTGCCAGAAAAACCATCATCTACTGCCGCTCCCCCTCTACAATTACAAAAAGAAACAGTGTGTTAATGCGACAGGCTGGAAAGCGAAATCAAATAATCGCATAGAACTAGTAAATGCAGTCAATGACGGGAAAACATACTAATGCCATGGAAAACATGACGAAGCAAGAAAAAGGTATGAAGTTTTAATTGTACAGATTTGGAATGCACAGGTATTTAGAGGACAGACCTTGCATGGATTATTCCTTTTACACTAGCAATAGGCTGGTATATGTCCCCAGTGGGAATGTTTGACCAATGAAAATGAATCCTCCCACCTCCGCCACCACCACCACCAGCAGGACTGCCTGACCCACCACCACTTGAGAGAAGAGACGACTCTCCCAAAATAAGATAACGCAGGAACAAAAGAACTGTTCCACCAGAACCACCACCAGGTGCTAGAACAGAACCATTTTCATCTCTGCTCGAACGTTTGACACTTTCTCCATCAGCCCTAATTGACCCTTTAAGTGATAAAGCAGATAGAGGCTGCTCCACTGAACCAATCACTGACCAGAATTAAAGGCAAAGAAAGAACAGGTTAAACGGATCATCATGAATGCTAAAGCTTTCATGGCAACTACATGCATGCACAACAGTGTATGGCCTAAACTATGACAAGCCTCCACAATGTCTACAGCCTGTAAATCATAAACTTGTCATAAATAACTCAATATAATACGCCAAATATTCAACACATGAAATATGAATAGTCAGCAGTCTACATCATACATTTTGCATCAAATTCCAATGACCACGCAACCTAATCTCTCAAGTTTAATAGGACTCAAGAATCACCAAATCTCAGACATTTCATACCTACAATACCACCACCAGAAGATGAATAGTCCGGGCTATAATCGCCACTTCCACTGCCAAGCTCACAAGGGAGGTCTGCATTTCCATACGTAATTCCACCTTCAACACAGCTGTTATTGTAACATACACGGCCACCTTTACCGCCATGCCCACCACCGCTACCAAAGCCATTTCCAAGCAATTTACCTTCACCTACACCACCTCTACAACCTGTGATAACACATAAAAAATTGCATAAGTAAGATGCTAAAAACACATTAAAAGTATAAGAACATATCTTCGTTCTCCCTATATGGAGAAGGGGTAGCACCTTATATATTATAATTAGTGGAGTAAGCCAAGGAAATGCCCATACGAAATGTAGAGGATGCGCGATCAAAACAAAATCCAAAAAGAAAATAATTATTGTTACCCATTCCACTGGCACTAATCTCTCCAGAAGGTTCAAGGGTTACTGTTTTTGCACGGTGGAAATGAACTACTGATCCTTTGATGAAACCTTCGACGATAATATCCTCAACACGGCATATCTAGAAGAAAAGAAACGTTATCAGAATTTTCAAGCTAGAGCATGCGAGTTTAAATACAGGAGAAATACCTGTAGAGTAAAGGATAGAGATGAATTGACATTGCAATCCTCTGGAGGACTCAATAGCTCATAGGGGCAATCTTGCCGATCACAATAGAGCTTTGGTGTACTGCAAAGGATGAGAGTTCAATTATCGCCAGCTGATATTATCTTCGAAGAGTATGGAATCAAACTTAGTATAATATGGCATTTCCTATAAACTTACACAGCATCTCGGGATACATTCTGTAGAGGACCACGCAAAATAGATCCAGGCCCAACCTTCAATTTCAAGGGAAAAAAAGTCATTATCTCCTGAACGGCCACATCAAGCACCTTTTTACATATAATATTTTAAAGCCAATATGGCTTCTAAAGGAGACCGACTGTCAAATTATGCCTGTTTCATTGCATTTTCGTGGCTATAAACACCACCGACTATTTTTCATCAGTACAGAATAGTCATCTGATGCAGGAATGTCATCAAAATAAGCACTAAGAACCCACTTACATAAATCTGGTAAAACAGTGACAAAACAAGCCGTTGTGCTTCAATCGAATCCCCTAGGCCAGTTAAATTCAAGAGACCTTGTCCATGGACTCCAAGATTTGCATTTGACCGAATGACGGATGATTCCTAATTTAGATTGAGAGGTCATACAAACAAATTAGATGAAACGGCTTGTCACAAATTATTTGAAGGAGGAGAACAATGACAAGAATTTGTGAGTACCCTAAGTACAAATAAATTGCTAGCTTCGAGTATGGAAGTCGAAACAGTTGTATCTCCTCCTCCTCCATCTATATGCAATTCTGAATTCCACATCAAGAACATCTTGACAGTCATGCGTAAAGCCCCATAAACCTGGTACATACCAATAACACAAAGCATGACGAACAAATGATTTACATGAGTACCAAACCAGGTAAACCAACAATGAAGCAGACAGTAGCAGCACAGAAACATTCGTATCTAGAGCAGACAGACACGGTGTTGCATCAGAATTTCCGAAAAGTGGAGAACCAGGAATAGACTCACCTTGATAGTGGAATCACTCATTAAGAGTTCTTCGGCCAATAATTCAAATACTGATGTACCATAATGAGCCAATCCGAAGCTCAAAACACCTCCACACAACAAACTAATTTGCCCTTGAACCTGCATATTGAGTATTTGAGTACTACATCTTTAATTTTACAAAATAATATGCTGAAAAGTGGAAATCCCACTGAATACCTAAATTTTATATACAGAGGGAAGACTAAAATGTACAGTAAAGACACTTGAGTTGCAGAAAAAGGAAACAATATCATTTTATACGAGATCGCAAATAGTCCTAGCATTACAACTGCGGAAGGTGATCAAATAGTTGACCTACAAAGTTCATGTGGAATTCACTTTTTAAATACCTGAACACGACTCCATAGCAGAGGACAAGTTGCCCGCGCTTTATCTTGAATATAAACATTGGTCCAAAGAGGCTGGAAGGGGAATTCTAACAGAAGCGTATAAGTATCTGTCGTCAGATTATAGTTGCTAACGAAAAGACTTCGGGGAACAGCATCATATAGTGTCCCAGCAGCCCCTGAGTTATCTGGACAACCGATACTGTATCCGCCTGCATGTGGGAAAATAAAATTAGTTAACATGATTGAAGATGTTAAGCAAACACGGAAATACTCGCTGGAAACAAAAAGAAAAACTAGATTGGAGATATAAAATGTGCAGATGTTAACAAAGTAACCAAGTAAAAATCTGAATGAAGAATTTTGTTGTGATGATTTATCCGCTGAGAAAATGGAACTATAGGACCCAGTAAAGTTTCGTGACAGACAAGTTTTGGAAATGTGGATATAATTACGATGGCAAACAAACAGTGACCTGCTAAGGAAGAGAATCTAACCATGCACAAAGATCTTTGGGTCATCATGCCTGCTAAAAATATTGACAGATACTCTTCCACCACCCCCACCACCGTAACCATTCCCGCCACATGCACTGATCTGTCCAATTCCAGTCCTGCACTTCAAATAACAGCAAAGCATAAAATAAACATCGAAAATGAGTGTTGTTTCATGTGTACCATACAATAACAAGCAGCAAATTTCTAAAATATATATATATATATATATATATTTTTTTTTTTTTTTAAATCATGCCGTGAATAAGATGAATTCTTAATCACATATCCTAATAAGAACAGAGACCCTATAAATCACAGTCCAGAGCATACAATATTCAACCATGAGAGGATCGTGCAACTCTGTTCATTTCCTCAAAACACAACTTGTGCTACAGATTTGCAATGCTTAATCTATTGCAAAAATCTTGCCTTCTCTGCTGGCTAGAAAGACTTAAAAATCCATGGAAAGACAGTAAAGAAGCAAAAGTACATTACATCTTATACGCCGTGATGAAGATACTGCCACCAGACCCACCACCACCTTTAGCTCCTCCATAACCTCCCTCCGCCAAAAGACTTCCATTAACCTCCAGAAACTGCGTAACATTCATCTTCACTCTCCCGCCCCCTCCTCCCCCATAATCAATCTCCCTGCTCGTCGACCCTCCTTTACTCCCATAACTCCACGGCTGGTCCAGAGTCGACCACGAGTAAGCATCCCCTCCCCACACATCCTCGGGAAGCTTCTTGGTATCAGTCAAACAACAAGCTCCCCTCCCACCATGCCCTCCACCAGCACCATCGATCCCCTGCGGCGTCCCACTAGTCTGCGGCGGAGGGCTCCCAGCCAAACCCGTCGTGTTCACAGCCGAGCCATCGGCGAAGCTAGCGTTACCAGCCGAAAGCTCAAACGTCCCGGCGACAATCGTGGATTCCGCACCGAGAGAGAAGTTCCCGGACACATTGACAGCTACAGAGCATCCAGGGATCGAGCAGTGAAACTTAACACCAGGCAAAATAATGAAATTACCCTTCCCAGCTATGTACACATCTTTAGTAAGATTCAAATCGGCGACGATCTTGCAAGTGGTATCCAGAAACCCGACCCCGCCGAGATCCTCGCTGCAAGACACCGAGGGGCCGTGTGGAGGAGGCGGCGGCGGAGCTGGAGGGGAGTAATCCTGATGGAAAAGCAGCAGCGACTCCGAATCATCCGGGTCTAGACCCGAATCGAAACCCGAATTCGGCTCGACAATGGCGAATCGGTAGCTTGAGCTAGGGTTTACGGTAAAAACCGCAACAGCTATGAAGAAGAAGAGGAATTGAAATCGAGCCATCTGTTAGTATCAACAACAGTCATCACAGAGGTTTTCGATTCGATCCCCAATTCGGATCATTGAGCTTAGTGTTGACGAAATTGAAAACTCAGAGACGTAATTACACACAAAGCCTATGCAGATTACATCAACATACGCATATGTGTGTGCATGTATACGTATAGTCGTCTTGCTCGAGAAGATTTGGAGAAAAAGCGTATAAACCTCACTCCGAAAACTGCTCTTGGAGAGAGAGAGAGAGATGTTACTTTTGCTTTCTCGGTAGAGAGAGAAAGAGAGAGGGAAGAGAGAGCTTCCAAGGAGAAGGAAACAGGTTGGAACGGAGAGTAGTTACGATCAGCTGCATGCGGCCTCACCGTAATCGGGAAGAAATCAGCTTAAATCTCTCTTTTGGATATAGCGAATGATATTTTGCCACGTCACTCTTTAGATTGGCCTCGAAGGTAATGCTACTCTGTGTCGTGGTTCACGTACAACTGGAAGTGTCAGGTGAACATAATTAGCGAGTAGTTGTATGACACCTGTCGTATTAAGTCTAATGACTCGCTTTGCTGTTAAACTATCTTCCTATTGAATATTGAACGGTTTACATTGGGCTCGATGGGCCCTGATTCCTATGGAGTTTAATGTACACGTGCTGAGCTTGAGTGTGAGTGTTCAGTTTTGAGAAACAGAAAAAGAAAGGCGTGTGAGTAAAAACAAAAACTAACAAATCTAGCTGGCCCGATAGAAAACTAGCAGCAATATCAATCATGAACTCATTTTTATTTATCAAACCAATCCAAAAATTTCATCATAGTATACCCACTACTTGAAATGGAAAATGGTATTTGTATATGAAATTCAAATGTATGAGATTCAACCCAAATAATAAAGTATATTGGTGTGTATGCTTCCTCTGCAAGAAAGGTTCTCGGCCTTCGTATGAGACTCCTCCCACATCTCTACACGCTACTGTACGAGGCTCACGTTAGCGGTATGCCTATAGCACGGCCGCTCTTCTTCTCCTTTCCTAGAGACACCAACACCTATGAGATCAGTTCAGAGTTCTTGATTGGTAAAAGCATAATGATATCTCCAGCGCTGGAGCAAGGGACAGTGTCCGTCGATGCAATTTCCCCGCCGGAAACTGGTTCGATATGTTCAACTATTCCTTTGCCGTCGGTGGAAATTCTGGCAAGCACGTTAGGCTTGATACTCCCGCCGATCACGTCAATGTTCATGTTCGAGAAGGTAGTACTACTTTTCCCGGTTTGATAAAGAAGTTGAGCTTGAACCGAACTTGATTTTAACTATTTGTAACAGGTAGCATTGTGGCTATGCAAGGAGAAGCAATGACAACTAGAGAAGCCAGAACGAAACCATTTGAGCTTCTAGTTGTAGCCAGCAAGCTTGAGAACATCTCTGGCCAACTATTTCTGGATGATGGCGAAAACATACAAATGGGAGAGGAAGGAGGGAACTGTGACTGGACCCTCGTGAAGTTCCGATGCTATGTAAACGGAAAATCCGTGGTACTGAGATCAGAAGTGGTGAACCCAGAGTACGCGTCTAAGATGAAATGGAGCATCGGGAAAGTGACGTTAGTTGGGTTTGAGAACATGGAGAGCCTGAAAACGTACGAGGTTAGGACAGGTGAGAGATGTAGGGGGACAAGAATCTCTCTTCTTGAGACGGTTGTGGACGATGATGATCCCAAGTTTATGAGTGTGGAGGTTTCTAGACTGGCGCTGCTTCTTGGGAAGAAGTTCGAGATGCGAATGAAATTGACTTAAAGAAAAGGTATCTATATATAAACCCAATTTGATAATAAATGTGGATGCTTATTGAATAAAAAGAGTTGGTGAGTAAAGGTTTCACAACTTTATTACATCAAACAAGTTCATAAACATTGGATAAAATTTTCAGACAAGAGACTCCGGTTTGGTTCATAGACAAAGTACTAGCAGAGCAAGTCATTCAAAGAGCTAAAGTAGTTACCTCTACGGTGCTTGCGAATCCAACATCAGAAAGATCATTCTCCAGAGCTTTCACCAGAGTCTCAAAGTGTGTTTTGGTTACACTGGTCAAAGTAGTTAGTTTTGTCCGAAAACCCTTGAAGTCTTGTTTTGGAGAGTCTTCAGGATATTGAAAGACCTTTGATTCCCTCTCTACGCATTTGTGGAGCCTCTCCAGACCAGACTCAGCCTCTCCTTGCATATACTCGAAAAACTGTCTCTTTTCTTGTTCAGATTCAATTAGATAGAACCCGTATGCATACGTCCATTTCAGCATCCTTCTGCATTCAATGATCTGAAGCCACGCATCTGTGATGAACCCGAGCTCAGTTTCTGGTATGCCTTGTTTGTCACTAAGCTTCACAATACCCTTCGATAGGAACTTCTCCAGATCGCCAATAGCTTTTTGCCTCGACGTTTGATTGCCTGCCCAGCGCTCATAATAATGAGTGTATTTCTCAAGCGGGTTCTTTGCCATCTCTCGCTTCATTTCAGCCTCATCATGCGGTCCTTGTGCCTTAGCCTTCGAATACCGGTTGCATGCATAAGGCCCGCGAGTGCTTTCCCCGTGTTCCGACCATGCGCCAAGGCAAAGCCAACAAAACTCATGTCTGCAAGGTGGTGTGCATGTCATGTGCATGCATCCATGGTTCTTTTCAATTGGACGCTTACACTTGGGACAAGCCTTGGAATTGTCGAGTATCCACTTGGTATTTTCAGCTTCAGCGGTGTTCTTGCGTATCCATAGTGAAACTGTGTCACAATCCACAGGACGGTGAGCGTCTTCAGTGCATTTCCAGCAGAAGCTATGTGAACACAAGCATGAAACATCATAGTTTCTTCCAGTCCCAGTGGCAGAGAACTCAATGGCATGCTCACATCCTGGGGCAGGACACCACTTAGTCTTTTTGTTTTCTTCCACATAATATCTAAGAAAATACCTATCATACTTTTCCTTTGCTTCAAAGGACGCCAGTTTCTCGACCATGTCTCGACCAACAGCAACTGGACAAGATGGCTCAGGGCATTTTTGCATCAAACATCCTGGGCCATCGTTGATGGCTATGCTGATGTAACTAGTCCAGCATGTAAAACAGAAAACATGACCACACACAATCGGTTCAATATCTATAGGACAGAAGTATTCAAAGCATATTCCACAAGCAACTTTTCCGCCTTCACAATATGGAACAACAACAGATCCTCCTTCCAAGCCAGCACTTGTCCGAACTCTCTTATCATCCGCAAACCATTCATCATTAACTTTACCAACATTCCAGTGATAATGAAGAAGCAGAACACTAGCTTCGACCTTGCTTATGGAGAAAACCATGGAAACTTGTGCAATATCACTCTCCTGTTGTCTACTTATATCTTCTTCCTTAAGAACGACATAATTTATATGGGAGCTAGGCGAGGAGATCATTGAGGAATCGTCATCATCATCCACAAGGAAACCTGTTTCATCTTTATCATAACCATGATCATCACCGTCATTGTAATCATCTGCACCGTCGCTGAAAATATCTTCCTCTCCAGATTCCATATAGTAGTCATCGGAATCCATAATCCTCTTCCCTCCCTTAGTCGCTACGGCACAGTGTATATGTTTGTGTTACCGTTTTGTTATCATGAATTTAGGATGAGTCTTTGCATTTACATATATCTTTCCTTTCATCTTTTAACACATTCCATTTCTTTTCCTTTGTTCTCTTTTTGTTATTTTTATCTTAGATAACATTCCATATAAAAATATTCTAACAAGATTTTATTAAGTTTTAAAAAAACTCGAGATTTCATTTCCATTTTAAAAATTTTAGCTAATTATTTAATCATTTTAATATATGAAAATTCAATTTGTGCTTATCTAATATTCTCTCGTCTTAAGGGGATAATAATAATCTTTTTCTTTGATAAAATATTAATATTATTTTATACAATTTATTAGCATAGTTGACCTCGATTGTTTTTTCTTTGCATTCATATCGCCACGAGTCTTTTGCATTCTATTAATTTTAATTGCCCTCGTTAAACTCAAAAATTTTAAAAACATTAAAACCACATAAAATTTTAATAATCGCTTTATATTTCAAACCACGAGAACAGACCAGCAGTCAACGCCAAAAAGACCAAACCGTTTTCACTTTATATTTCAAACCACGAGAACAGAACAGCAGTCAAAGCAAAAAGACCAAACCGTTTCATTTTTACTTTTCAAAGTCTGTCTTCTCGATTCTATCATCTCTCTCAAAGCTTCTAGTAGACAGATCCCTAACTTCTCAGTGTTTTCCTCTTAATCTTCGCACAATTTGATTCTCTTGATTTATTTTTGCCTGTAAACTCGACACGTGGACTATCCTCCACTTAGATTTCATCAAGTAGCTACTAGCTCAGAATCCTCTCAGGTTCTCAGATCAACTCTCCGACGCCTGCAAAGGTGATCGCTCTTCGCCTATTCCGGTGAAGAAATAGCGATTGAGTCAAAGCTACTTCAGTCACTAGCGATAAGATCTAAGTAAATTAGGACCATTGAGTTTGGATTTGGCTGTGAGTGTTTAGACTACTTTATAGTGAGTGTATAGATTGATAATAGTGTTCAAAAGGATGCAGATTATCTCTAGAGTTGTACAGTTGGAAGAAGGTAAAGAGAACGTAATCTCTGTTAGGACAGGACAGTACAAGGCATTTAGACCGAAACTACTTCTTATCCTAGGTCTTTTTCTTGCTGTTGTGGTTACTATCTTCATCATCAGCATCTCTACAATCAACTACACTGGACTACAGAGCGTAGTAACAACGGTCACTTCCACCTTTGTCCCATGCCGTGAAGAGGATGAATCCAACAGTTTGAGTAGATGGATACAACCTCCTCCTGGAGTTCTGAAGCATAATATGACCGATGAGGAGCTTCTCTGGCGTGCCTCTTTCTGGCCTCGGAGAAAAGGGTATCCGTTCAAAAGGGTTCCTAAGATCGCGTTTATGTTCTTGACAAAAGGCCCCTTGCCACTCGCTTCGCTTTGGGAGAGGTTCTTGAAAGGTCACAAGGGGCTTTACTCGGTTTACGTTCATCCGGATCCATCTTATACAGCCAAGTTTCCAGCTGATTCTGTTTTCTACAAGAGGCAGATACCGAGTCAGGTACGGTCTCTTTAGTAACCTTTTGTAAACTTTCTAGTAGTTATTATTCTGGTCACTTCTAAGTTAGTTGGTTGTGTATATGATCTTTATTGTTGATTTGGATATCTACATCATTGTGTGTAGGTTGCAGAATGGGGGAGAATGACCATGTGCGATGCAGAGAAGCGGCTTCTCGCCAACGCGCTTCTCGACATCTCCAACGAATGGTTTGTTCTCGTCTCGGAGTCATGCATCCCTCTCTACAACTTCACAACGATCTACAGCTACTTAAGCCAATCAAAACACAGTTTCATGGGTGCTGTTGACGTTCCTGGACCCTTCGGTCGAGGCCGCTACAATGAGAACATGGAACCTGAAGTTCCCATCACCAAATGGCGAAAAGGGCCGCAATGGTTCGAGGTGGACCGTGACCTGGCAGCTACCATCGTCGAAGACACGTTGTATCACCCGAAGTTCAGAGAGTTTTGTAGACCCGCTTGCTATTCAGACGAGCATTATTTCCCTACGATGCTGACTATCGAGAAACCGATGAAGTTGGCGAACCGGAGCGTGACGTGGACGGACTGGTCTAGAGGCGGGCCCCACCCGGCTACGTTCGGGGAATGGGACGTTACAGAGAACTTTTTTAAGAAGATATTTGATGGTACGAACTGCACTTACAATGGTCGTAACACTTCTGTGTGTTATTTCTTTGCGAGGAAGTTTGCTCCTAGTGCTCTAGTGCCGTTGCTTCGCATTGCTCCCAAGATTTTGGGATTTTAGAGATCATGATATGGATTATATGATATATTTTACGCCAATATCATTTTAATTTCGTTTGTTTTAATACTAGTTTGGAAGTTAAGAGCATGTCCATCCATTAGAACCCATTAGGGATTCTAATGATTAAAATAAGAATAAATAAAGTAATTTGACAATTTTAGGATCTTAGTTAGTGGAAATAATTTATCCTCTTCCAATGGGAGAACCCCTATGGGGTTCTTAAATAATTTTAGTATCAAACAAGAACAAGAATCATTTGCATCAAAAAAGAACCTGATTGTTAGCAGGGTTCGAAGTAGAAAGCTTATTGACAAATGTTCAAAGCAAAGTCAGTTACTACTCCCCCACGTAAAACCAGAGTCCCCTACCAACTTACAAATGTTCAAAGCAAAGTCACTTACTACTCCCCACGTAAAACAAGAGTCCCCTACCAACTTAATAACTTGCTCATCTTCATTTTCTTTGAGCTGAAACAACCGTCTAACCTCAGAATGATCCAGACCATCCACATGATGCAACTGACATTGACAAACCATACATCCCAAATTAACTATCAAATGCAAACATAGGCAAAACAAAAATGAGATGGTACGTTCTTTCCGACTCCAATGGTAGGAATGTGAGCAAGAACACCTAAATGACACGCCAAGCCAAATCCTACTACACAAATTTAGATCCTTCACCATGAATTACAGAGCTTGATATGCATCACAAACAAAGAAAGCTTGTGTGTTACTAATACCTCGTGGATGAATTATCCCATTACCATTCACCATCAGTACCTTACAAAGAGCAACGAGAGAGACTTTCACAAACAAACAAACACTAAAGACAACCCAAAACCGCACAACACCAAACCTGAGGAAAGAAAGGATGATGATCATCCCTCATCTTCTCAAGAATCTGCAACAGAACCGGAGCCTGTAACATGATAAAAACCCAATCTTTCAATCTGAGACACTTAATAAAGCAAAATGAAGACAGAGCATTGCTCAAACGATACATCAAACTGAGTTCACTATCTTATCTTCTTTTGAGCTCTATAGATTCATTACACATCAGTTGCTCCTCTCTCACAGTATATAACCATGGATTCAAGGAAAACTAAACCAAACACTTCAGACAGTCACAGTACATAAAATCTTAGAACATTCAGTTGTCTAGAATGGTTGGGTTACTTCTCCTATCATGGGGAAAAGAGGAACAAATAGGATATTACATACTGATACACACACACACACAAACTTACATATATCTAAAAACTCCTCTTGCTTCCTCTCTGTTTTCTTCTTTTTATGCTTCCTCTCTGTTTCATCCGCTCAATTGCCCTATCCCTCGTTGGAGCCCAAACAATAAGCTACAAATAAATATAAGATACACCATTAATGTCAAAAGAAACCAATGGAAAATCCCTAATAACTGCACGTAAGAACATCATTTACAAGTTCTGGAATACAAACACAAAACATGTAAATGTTATATTCACACACACAGTGTAGTATACCTTTCCAAGAAGAGAATCATAGCTTGGAGGAACAACATAGTCTGGATATACATGGCTATCCATCCTAACAAAAGGACCTCCAGATGGCAGATACGATGTTATTCTTCCTGTGATTGTGACAGAGACACATTTTTTAAATGAGAAAGTCATATGCTTACAGTTGGTAAATATAGCATGTAAACGGTGGAACATACCAAGTCCAGGTCTGAATCCTTTAAATGGGTCTTCTGCATTGATACGACATTCAATAGAGTGTCCTCTAAGCACAATATCCTCCTGTAGAGAGAATTAATTTCAGAAATTGTAGAGGATTTATAGCACAACCTTCATCTATACGGGATTTCACAAAGGATGCTGATAGACACCAGTCATACCTGTGTATAACGCATCTTCTCTCCCATCGCAACACGAATCTGTTCTTCTGGGTTAAGCCAGAAGAAGGGAACATGGCTTACCTAGAGCTTCATATACCCCCAGAAAACCAGTGGATTTGAGCTGAAAGAACAAACACGAATCCATTGAAAAGAATGATCAAAGCCCAGAAAAGTAATCAAATTGCAATTCAAGAGCTTAGTTCCGATCAACCCAGAAACCTAAAGAAACAGTGGACGAGGAAGAGGAGGAGGAGATGATCCAACATGATGGAGATGGAGAACAGAATCGCCAGAGAAGATTACGTGATTGACTGAAGGAGGAGGAGAAAGAAGTGATTTTCGGACTTTTTCCCGACGATGGAAAGAGAGCACATAAATGATCGGTCCAATACAAAGCTGACACTACCCGGTTCTTACCAATTCTTAAAGTCCCTCTTCAGACAGCGGTTCTGCTGTTTATTATCCTTTTTGATTTATTTTTTTTCCCCTTTTCTTTAGAACCTCCTTTAAGATACATTGATGTAGGTGGTCGCATCATGCTAGGGAAGACTCTTGTCTCCAACTCGTTTCCTTATGATTCCTTAGAAGGTAGAAGTAAGTTGCTTACCGACCAAGGTTTTGTTTGGTTTGAATGTGAACACCTTGTGCAAAAGGGGCAATGGGAACAGAACACAGCCAGGTGTAGACACACTTTTACACCTACGGAAACCTCTCAAACCCATCAAGAGCCTGCCAACTCGTAACATCTGTCTTTCTCTCAATTAAAAAACAATCCAATTGGCAAGATTAGTTAAAGTTGTTTAAAAAGGTTTCAGCAGGCCTATGTTTATTTTATCTGGATACAGAAAGAATGCAATAATGGTGTATTTATTTATTTGTTATTGTTTACCAAGTATAACCTATGGTCTATTAGAATATATAGAAATTCAAGAGAATCCACCAGCTTATTGAAAGCTAATGAAGAAAGTAGTTTTTGTCCTTCAAACTGATGTTCACCAAACACAAAAAGGATAAATGTTCCATCTGTTCAACTAATCTTGCATTTTATTCAAAAGGTTGACGAAACCAAAACGTATACGTTTTAAATGCTGTTTTTACTTTGAACAAAAATGGTAAGTATGGAAAATTCGTTATGAATCTCCTAATAACAAAAATAGAACATACAACCACGAAGTTTATAAAACTCCCTGAAATCTAATGAAAAAATCAAACATTTCTTGGAGAAATTAAGGACTGTAACATATATACCAATGTGATTCCCACTCTCTCCCACAAATACAGATATGCGCATGTTAGCCGTTTCCTTCACGGAACCGCGTAAAAAAATTAAAAAATGGACGGCTCATCACATTTTCCACGCGCCAAACAACAATCTGACCGACCGTTGTGCCTCTCTTTTGAGTTAGATGCACGCGCAGCGTTCAAAAGACGGCACATAGGTTTGAACGGCGTCGTAACCGTTGATCGTCATCATTCGCGGGACCCGCAGGTGGACCCGGCTGTAATTGCAGGATTTCTAATGCTGGAAAGTCCGGTTACCTAAACCCAGCTAAACCGGACAGCTCCGCGTATGCTCAACCTCTTTATATACGCCTCCTCCCATTGCTAATTTTTACAAAAAAAAACCTTCAGAGCTTTAAACATTTCGAATCAACAAAAACCCTAGCCTCCTTTTGCTCTCTGAAATGGCGTTCTCTAAGGCTTCCGTCGTTGCTCTCGTCGCGGTGCTCGTCTCCGTCGTCGCCACCGTCGCTTCGGCTCAGACCGAGTCTCCAGCGCCAAGCCCTACCTCTGGATCTGGTGCCTTCTCTCCGTCCATCGTGTCAGCTGGTGTTGCAGCCGTGGCGGCTCTTGTTTTCGGCTCTGCTCTTCGGATCTAAGTCCTTTGTGATGGTTGATTCGTACAGAGATATATTGTTTTTGATATTTTTATAGCATTATTATTATTATTCATGATATTGGTGTGTATTCCGGAGCTATAGAAGATCTATTTCTATTTTTATTTATCTTACCTTCATATCTATATGAGAGGATCAGTATTGGTGGCTTTGTGATTTCTAGACCATTTTGCGATATTGGTTTTTTATATGATATGATTAATATTATTATTCTATTTATGGATGTTTCTCAGATTGTTCTTCTCCTTCTTTTGCTTAAAATCGTTAATCAAGCTTAACTACTTAGTTTTGCAAATCACATGATCGAAACTTAACTAGAAAATTTGATTATAATCTGAAATGTCAGCGGCTTATATTTTGGTGGTAACGGAATAAGAATATGTTCTAAGCTAAATTTAAAGACAAGAACTGAAATAGAAGTTAATAGATAAACCATGTGATACGATAATCAATACACACTTCTTCAAAATTGTAACGCTCCAATGTTCAATAGCCGGTGCATGCAACATCCGGCTTTTAAAAATTCCATATAGTTTCAGAATTAGTCAGAACTACAGTGCACATTCAGTGATATGAATCCGACATTGTTTTGAAAAATTTGCCGTCGATTTTGTAAGAACAGCACATTTTGCGTGTAAACTCAATTGAAGTATATGACTCTAGGCTACAGAAACGTGTTTTTTGTTCTCATCACAAGACAAAGACAGCAAAAGAAACCGTTATTAACGGATTCAACGCTTCCTTAATGGAATTGAGAAAAGATAGTTTGGAATTTTATTTGATGATAGGAAAAGTTGACGACTTTTTTCTTCGAAGAAAAATCAGAAAGTTCAAGCATTTTTTTTTCCAGATGGTGAAAGAATAATCAACTGTTAATTAGTTCTACATTTTAGCATTTGGATGTGATAAAGAAAAACTATAACGTGTTGTTGTAACTTGTAATAGATAAATAATGTGATTTGATACAATCATCTTAAACACAATCAGTCAGGGCACATAAAAAATACGAATGAAGAGAGAGAAAAAAAAGTAAAGGGTTCATTTGACGTAAAACATAAAACATCAGGGGTTCATATGCAAATTACCAATAAAAAAAAAGAACCCTGAGGGTTTTTGTTAAGCTCTCACATTTTGGGCTAAGCTCAAACTCCGCTGTAAAACTTCCATAACTACCAGATTTGGATCACTTGGGGACATTGGATCGAGTGAGGAGAAGATGCAATCGATTCGAAGCAGTACAAGGTTGCTTCAGAGGACCCGTTTATCCATCTCCAACCCTCTTCCTCGGTTCTCTTCGTCTTCTTCTGCAAGCTTGTCTGATAATGAATCGAGGAAGCTAGGAGGGTTTGATTCATTCCCTTCCACCAGAGCGTCCTATCTCATTAGCTCGTTGACAAAGTCGGCTTCTTTCTCTTCCGTAAGCCCACTATCCTTCGTTTCAGCTAAATCATGGTTCATTGATATTCTTCTCGGACTGTAGAAATGTAGAGAGGATGATTAGTTGTCAATAGAGATCTAATTTCAATTGCGTTGTGTATAAAAGGAAGAAACTTTGCTATTGGGTTCGTCTTGCTAAACACTGATTGAGTAGTCTCCTTGCCTGTTAGATTCATTAGATTTCGTCTTCTACATTTGAATTTAACTCAGAGTGTTTTTGTGTGGGGGCATTTGATCGCTGTGGTGATGACAGAATAGAAATCGATGATCATTATGTGAAATTGAAAGAATAAAATGCTTCATTGTTCCAAGTATCATCTCTTTTTGTTGATCTTCTTAAGTTATTTACTGTTTCTCTCGAGCCTATCTCGTTTGGTTGTTAAAGGTTATGTATAGGCAGAGGAACCTGTGTCGTGTTGTTGTTGTTGTTGTTATTTTTCTGTTCTGACTTTGGCAAAGTTTCATGCTTTATAGATAATCTAGATGTCTGAGTCACAATGAATAGGCTTCTTTGTGTTTGAGACACTCTCTGACTTTTAATGGTGATCGGCAAAATGTCTGGCAGAGACAAAACTTTACGTATTCATCGAGGTGCTTTTCCACCGTTGGAGAGTCTGTTCAGTCTGTTCCTCAAGGATTCACTGTGTCAGCTTCTGATGCGCCTCCAAGAATCAAGTTCAAGCGGCTTGATAAAACCGCCAAGCATATCATGCAGGTACCATCTCCAACTTTGACGATTGTGTCTTGGGATAAATCACAATCACTGTCATGGTTACAAAAAGTCACCAATCTTCTGCAGATTGTAGACAAGGAGGCTGTGGAGGAAGTGAGAACTCGTAGAGAGATACCGGAGATAAGGCCCGGTTACATTGTTCAGCTTAAAGTGGTAAAATACTATTGAAACTCGATACCATTGAACGGATCAAACCTTTTAATAGACTTTGTTTGATTGGGTTTCTGTTGTTTGAAACAGGAAGTGCCTGAGAACAAGAGGCGTGTTTCAATCGTAAAGGGTATTGTGATAGCAAGGCGTAATGCTGGTCTTAACTCAACGTTTAGGATTAGAAGGCTTGTGGCTGGAGTGGGAGTCGAATCCATGTTCCCTTTGTAAGTATTTCAACCTTTTGGCCTGTCTCTTGCCTTCTTTATCTCCTGGGCTAAAGGCAAAGATGGATGTACATTCTTAGAGCCTCATATAAGCATATGCGCAAAAGGCCTCTCATATTATGAGAAAAAACTCTGCTGATATGGGTGTGTTTGATGACAGGTATTCTCCAAACCTGAGGGAGATTAAGGTGTTGGACAAGAAGAGGGTAAGAAGAGCGAAACTTTATTACCTCAGGGACAAGATGAATGCTCTCAAAAAGCATTAGCACCACCTCAATAATCATATTACAAAAAAAGAGTTACCCTTACGCTCTTAAACAAAATCTTGAGTGTTTTTCTTTAGTGATGACTTGGCCTTTATATTCGACTTTGTAATGTTATGAATAATGATGGATCCAGGTTTTGATCAAAAAAAAAAAGGAAAAATAGTGTATCCAGCTATTTTTTTCTATGTATGTTCCAATAAGTTGCCTCATTATCGCCATTCAAAAGATTGCATAGCTCATTATGCTCTCAACTGTCAAAGCAGCAAAGTTAGGCTCGTTTACATTTTGTTTCCTACAAGCAGAAACGTAGATATTTGCGTAGTGAAACAAATCGAGGGAACGGTAAGGTATCTGTAGCTATTTATTCTTCCTTTTGTTTATGTCCTTGTTCTTCTTCCTCTCGTTGTTCTTGTCCTTGTCATTCTTATTCTTGCTTTGTGCCTCCATGTCTTTGTTATTCTCACTCTTATTCGTATTCTTGTTCTTAGTCTTCCCCGGAAGCTCCATGGGAGCAGGATCCGTCTCTGAACCTGAGACAACCAACAAGATAAAGAATTAAGACTCTTATTAACCACGGTATGCTCTAGAGAACAAGAAGAAAGTGAAGAGAATCACCTTTTAAGTAGATAGAGTTGTAATGGACTCCTGCCAAATAGCTCAAGTAAACAACTCTCTCGAGGGTCAAACACTTGGGAACAATCTCCATGGAAGCTACTTCTTTTTCCGATGTAATGACCACTATCTTCACCCCAAACTGCATAAAAGCGAATACACTTGTTGATTAAACTAAAACGAGCGAAGAGAATAAGAAAATCAAAAAGTAAAGAGAGATGATAGAAGTTAAACCGTATCAGCAGCTGCCTGCAGCGTGACGCTATCGCCCCACACGCCGTTCTTGGCCATGTTCTTGACGTACTCGGAGTAGTCCTTGGGAAGATCGTTTCTTCTTTTTTTACTCGAGTCCATCTCAACAAACTCTCTGTAAATTTTTGGACACGTTTTGAGCTGAAAAGTGTTCATATAACATTATCACGAGAGTCAGGTCCATGTTAACAAAATAAACAACAACAATCCGCAAAAGTTGAAACGAGTTTCGAAGATTGATGATACCTGTTTCACTATTCTTTCTCGGACTTTCTCATGATACTCAGGGCACCTGAAGAGCTGATCGGCTAGAGAGCTAAACTGTTAATAGAATTCACAAACATTCTTCAGTATATACGATCATGAGAAAGTTGATGATGAAACATTGATGGTATTTACCTGGCAATTTCCATCACTTTTGATCTTCGTCTCGACGAAACCTTCCCACTCTAATCTGAGAATCCATGGAAAATAAATAAACACACAGTTAAAGAGTAATCCAGTAAACTGATGATTAAAGAAGAATTACAAAGAAGAATCGATCGTATTACCTAGCCTCAAGTCTTTTCTTGTGATCGTTAGACATTTGCTTAAGGTTTTTCTCAGTGAAGACGAAGATCGATTACTGATTGTTAACAAAACAGTAGCGCTGGCTCTCTCTCTCTTTCTCGGGAAGGTTTAGAGCAGCCGATTGGTATTTATATATTTTCTATACGACGGAAAAGATGGGCTTGTTCAATTTTTATGGTTAGGTTTGTTATGGGCCTAACTAACGGCCTTATTGATAAAATTAAATTAAATAAAACGGGCTACTTCTTTAGGCCCACTGGCTCGTCTATGCATAAATTACAACGGATCTTAGAAGAATCTAGTTGATAAACTGATAGATATAACAAAAAGAACTCTCAGACAACAAAATCTTATGTTTATTCAAGTTTCCACAAATAAAACTCCTTCACATGGCAATCTCCACGACAAAGAAAACATCGCACTGAAACGTCTAGCCCCAAGCTTTTTGGTAACAGTTGTCTGAAAACAAAACTCGCCTTGGCATTGGTAAGGAGGGTTTGATCACTTGTTCCACCAGTGCAAGAAATCCTTGCGCCTGTTGATTTTCTTCTGAAGCTGGAGGAGTCCATAGAGCAATGCCTCAGCGGTTGGAGGGCACCCGGGGACGTAAATGTCCACTGGAACAATCCTGTCACAGCCTCGAACCACTGAGTAGGAGTAGTGATAGTATCCACCTCCATTGGCGCAGCTTCCCATTGAAATCACCCACCTTGGCTCAGGCATTTGGTCATAAACCCTGTGTCATTGTTTCGAGATATTAGAAACTAGGAACTTCTCCAAACAGGATACACAAGAACATCAGCTTTAGAAAACATTTTTGAGTTGATTCATATAAATTAATTCTCTCATTTCTGCCAGATTAACAACTGATTCTGAGCGTGCTTGAAGAGAAAGAGTTTTATACCTCAATAATAGTTCGATCGATCACTACTAAGATTATACAGCATACGAGCTAAGCTACACGGACAACTTATAACTCTATCAATCATCTCTCAAAGGCATTAAAAGGTTGCTCGTCTCAGTGGTTGATGTTTCGAGAACCAATGGTTCCTTGTGGCTACTAGATTGACTTGGGATATTTTCTATCTCTAGTGTAGTGTCTAAAAACATCACTAGTGTATAAGCTCAGCTGCCTACCAAAAGAAAACAACCATAGACATACGTTTCTTGACAAGCTCTGCAGTTGAATGAAGGCTTCATAGCATCAAACAAAGAAACATAAAGAATCTAATCAACTGTGTCAGATACAATTTTCCATTAACCGCAAACCTCGCAATAAAATGGACATCAGGTCTCAGTAACAACCATGCAGAGTCATCAAGCAAGCAAGATTCCAAACAGTCAGAAGGAGCTACAAATTATTTCAAACAAACATAATAACAATGAATCTCCAACCTCTAACTAGTAATATCAAGTTTGCTATATATCTAACCATGATAGCTGACACTAACACATGTTTGATCAAGCTAAATAAAATAATCTAAAATCCTGATCTCCCCCATAAAGGACAAGCACACAGGTTACACGAGATGAGATATAACTCTTGCATAGCGTAGCTACTCTTCATCTCCGTATGCTATATTTCACCCAAGATCATCAATTCAAACCAAAACTTCAAAAAAATCTGCGTTAGCCAATGAGAATGCAATACAGAAACTCTCAATCTGACCCAAAACAAAGCAACACAATCAGAATGCATGAACCCTAACGAAAATCTCCAATCAAAATCTCCTGAAACTCTAATTGCACTCGCCTATCAACAATGAGAACAACACAAACGAACAAATCTTCCAGGGAGAGGGATTTACAGAGGCCTACTTGCGAAGAGCCGGAGCCATCTTGTTCGTAAGCGTCCCGGCGACAATCATACAATCCGATTGACGAGGACTAGGCCTGAAGATGATACCGAACCGGTCGAGATCGTATCGTGCAGCACCGGTATGCATCATCTCCACGGCGCAGCATGCGAGGCCGAAGGTCATGGGCCAGATCGATCCCCTGCGAGCCCAGTTCATGAGGTCATCGACCTTGGAGATCACGAACTCCGCCGTCTTCGAGAGACCCGGCGGAGGAGGAGGAGATGAGGCGGAAGGAGGACCTGGTGTGGTGTAGGAGGTCGGCGATGTCGAGGGGGAGAGAGCGGGGAGGGATGTGTGGATGTGAGAGACCGATGCGGCGGCGGCGCGTTGGGATTGGAGGAGGAGAGGGAGGCGCGTGGCGGCGTTGCGCGTGATCATGGCCATTGATTGTTAGTTTTTATCTTTCTTTCGTCGTGGAGTTGTGATATATAACCAGGCGACTCTTGAAACATTTACTAAAAGCAGGTAGATAAACTATTTATATTACCATCTTTTTCACCTTTTTTAAAAAACTTTTTACAGTAATTTTTAGTAATTGTTTTGGGTTAATTTAAGACCATTAGATTGTATTTGTTTGTTTTTTGTCAAAAGATTTATTTTTTTTTTTTTTATCATCGATATTTATTAAAGTATTAAAGAAAAAAAAGCATACATTTTCAAACACAGGAAGTCCAAAACATAAACACATACTAAAAGCTAACACTTGGATCTAAGTCCACCAAATTGAAACCCTAACAGAAGAGGTGCCGTTCGATACAAAGAGTTTAGCATGGATGGGACACGTGTTAAATCCTCAATAACGAGGAAACACATGTCACAAAGACCGCAGCGTCTTGACCAACTGATGAGTCACCTCCGAAAACCTAATCGGCGTTCCACCATAACACATCGAACATGTTCAAAAATCTCCACCATCAATCCTAACCGAAGGAAATCATACTACTATTCACAGGATCCTATTGGAAACAGGATCACTGTCAACAAACTCTCCATCTTCAAGACATGCACCTTCATCTCACAAATCGGAACCACCATCTATCGGAGAGCTTCAATTCTTCGGCGACGAGTTCTCATCCGCTACATCAAATCACCAAATCTAAAAAAACAAAAACATACCACACATCGGCAATAAAGCCGAATTCCAAAGAGCCAAACCACCTTCGTCTTTAAGAAAAAAGACGTCGGAACTTTAGTCGAAAGTTGGCAACGCAGAGCTTAAAAAGTCTCTGCCCCATAAGCTGACGACGACAAAACTGTAAAAACCTCCACATCTCGGAGTCGGAATTCCGGTCAGGTCCCTCCCTCTCGAAAAAACATGCAAATAAAAAAAAAAAAACACAAACCGGACCGATAGTGGCTGTGAAAGTCTACTCTGTCGATCGGAAATACTATTCGAGACGAAAAAAGTCTAGAGAAAAGGCAAAGAGATTAGAGAGAGAAACAAAATTTAGTTTTTGGGAAAATACCTTTAAATAAAATGGTCAAAAGATTATATTTGTTATTTTCTAATGTATGCATATAGTTACTGGATTTAAAAGTAATTATTTCAGTTACTAGCTAGTTTTGCTTGGTACTCAAAACTTGTCTCAGGAAAGATAAAGATTAAGAGGAAACCAGCCGGTGCATGAACATGTTCTTCAACACACTGCTACAGGACTTCTGCTACTACTGGAAATGATTTGTAACAAGGAGCTTCCATCAACTCAATTCTTGGGCTTTGTTGTTTTTTATCATTGCATTCCCCTGTCAATGTCAATGTTAATGTTAATGGGCCTTCATGTGCTCGTTTGAGCTTTTATCCGAACAATTATACATTCACAATTTCAGAGGCGATGGATTTTTTTTTTTTGTAATGATGGAGTTTTGGTTGTGGTAAAATGAGTAAAACTATAAAGTTGATCTAGCTTTGATTGTGAAAGCTGAAAAAGTATACCTTGATATGGCTTGACAACATGAAATTTCAAGGTTTATTCTATAATAAATATTATTTTTTTGGTAACTTTTCTATAATATTTTTTGTATGAATGAACCACTATTGACAAAACAACTAGGATAACCCTTTCTTTACGTAAAAATAACAACACACACAAGAAAAACTATCTCGGGAATATTCTAAAATTGTATTGATGTTGGATTCAGTTCGAGAAGTACGAATGTTTTAGCCTCATCTTTTCAAACTTGATGTAATGGAAGTTTCTACGGATGGACACGTAGTTAACATTTGCACCAACTTCCATGTAAGACAATAGCCATGATGTAATGAATTGGATTAAAAGCAAAGAAATGCCACTAGATAATGTAAGAAACAAAACCAATGTAACTTTTGAATATGCTTTTTGGTGATATATTCTACACAATTTGACTACAAAACAGCATCCTTCTTTCAGCGTGTGGACGTATCTACATACTACTATCTACTACACAGATATTGTCGGCGAAGATTTCGTTTAGAAGCATATGCATATCTACATAATGAGAAGATTCGTATATCAGATTGATGAGTGATGGTGGCGAGATGGAGACAGCAACAAAATTATTTATTTATTTAATATTAACCAAATCTTAAGTTAAGCTTTAAAGTTGAGTAATGGCGTCACACGTGCCCTCATTTAGTCAGAAATTAGGGCAACAGTTACTGTTGTCACTTAATTCATCTACAACCACTGCATGATTTCGCTTTAAAACTACATATAGTCTTAAATGAATTCGGAAGTCTCCTCTCTATTTTAAATAAAACAATATTCATACAAAACTATATCATATGCAAGGAAACTGCCTGGCATTTTAGAAGATCATTAAAAATAAGTATTATTTTTTGACATCAGCAGTGTGACCGATAGATCGAAATCAAAAGACCCCATAAATAAATAACCGTCTTTTATACTATATTCTTAATTTATCATAAACTATTTCAAATCATTATTTCCACAACTCCATCTGTCAGTTGAGAATGTTAATAATCAAATAACAATATGTTATAATAGAAATTGAACATGTACTCTAGAAAGAAGAAAAATGAACATACACTAAAATACATGATTTCCAAGCCTTCTAGGTGATCATTACATCATCTGATGATAGGAACGTATATATTAAAATGTATCCTAAATGTAAAGATTAAGAAACATGTTTGGTGGGTTAATCATTAAAATATTTCCGTGGAAAGCATAAGATAAAAAGAATTATATATGAAAACAAAAGCTGGTGATAAGAGTTGCAATGACACTAATATGTAATTATTACTTAGAAAATAAAATATAGGTACATTAATTCGGTGACTAGTGAGCTTTTCATTTTGAATTCGTCACCCTTTTGAACTCTAGATATTAAATTAAACAAACTTTTAAATGTGACTTAAGTTGTTGCGTTGCAATCAATCATACAATTTGAAAATAAGAATATAGAATAGAAAAAACGTCATAAGCAGAAACACAATGTGATTGAGAATCTTCCATCGAGTTTGTCATTACCACCATTCAAGTCAATACACGTTTGATAAATCAATGAACTTTAACTAGCACGATTAAAATAAATGAGTATTTATTACTCCGTAATAAAGATTGTGTGCTTGCTATATCAATCAGTCAATATCCTACGATTCCGAGAAAGTAAATAAATCAATCAATCAAATGAAGTTTAATAGATACGGATTCTTCCATTCTATAGAATACTCCATTTACTACGTTTTTACATGTTTAAAAGCTGGATCCCCATAAATCTTAGCTTTTAAATATTTTCCGATCATTAAAAACTGATATAAATGTCTTTGTTTTTTTTAAATATTTTTATCTCACGGTCAACTTAATAATGATGCTCAGATATGGTGAAATGAGTTATAATAAAGGAAATTTGAAAATTGTGAAAAGGAAAATTATAATCTCGACCAAAGAAAAAAAGAAACTATAAACAAGGAAAATTCTAATGCCAAAAAAAAAAACAAGGAAAATTCAAAGTTTTGGCCAGATTTAAAATTAAGCAAAAGGGACTTATGGTTTTACTCTCTTGTTGGGTGCAATTGACACATACCAACTCGACAAGAAAACGACATGTGTGTTCTCACTCTCCAATGCAATGGGCCCCGTTTTTTGCTATAGCAAACCACACGGTGTTCTTTTTTTTTTGGGCAACCACCACACGGTGTTCATATTTCACAATAGGGGGGAGAGAAGACTAAACATAAAAGGAAACACGACAAAAATAAGTTAAAATCCAACGGCTGAGGATTCATCATCCTGTCTCCTGGGTACACCGTGTCCCGTCCAAAACTAATTTAGTCAAAAGTCAACAGTACGCGCACTTTTTTTCTCTAAAACCACGATTCTTTATTTTGGCCCCTTTACTATTATATGTATCACTATCGCCCCTCCATTCGAAGAGAAAGTTTTTTACTCTCTTAATTCAACTCATTCTTCATATTCATAAAGTTCTATAATAATTTTCTGATGAAAATATAATAAGGTACACATACGTGTCCATAAAATATAACAGAAAAAGAGTAAAAAAGGAGGTAGCCGACATGTTTTGGGTTAATAGAGTACTGTAAAAAGAGCGTGGGATCAATTGGAATGATTGAGAAACTATAGGGAGCGAAATTGTAAAATATAGAAGAGGAATAAAAAACTGTCGGTCCATTAACCAAGGTTAAGTTGATCATGGTATCTAGTTAAGGAGTCCCTGTGATTTTATATTTTTATGCAGGTCCGTCCTACATTAAAACCCGAGTCGACCGTCGGTGACTCAGTACGGGTCGCGTAACGAGTTTTCTGTTAATTTTTTTTTTTAAAAAATATTTAAGTCGCAAGTCTTCTATTTATAAACAGAAACATCGTTTTTGTGAGAGAGAGAAGAGAAGAGAAGAGAGAGAGAAGGCCATGGAAAGATAGATAAAACTCAGCTTATTTTGAAAATATACAGAGGAGAGAGATAGATAGAGAGAGAGAGAGAGATGGGGGATTCAAGCGGTTCTGTCTCCATTGATATGGATGCAATGTCTCTTGGAGGACAGGTAAAATCATCTTACGAGCTTCTGTGTGTTCTGTTTGGTTTATGTTACGGGAAGAACACGATAGGAGAAATGGTAGTTTATTGATTTTTTTTTCTTTCTGCATTCTTTGAGCTGCTTTATTAAAGTTATTATTTATCCATTATTTATTATTATTATTATTGTACTCTATTGTAGTTTAGATTATGAGAAGAGGTTTTAGGCTCTTAGCAATTTTCTGGAATCGTTATGTGATAGAACAAAGGCTGAGGAATGTTTCATTATTCTTTTTGGAGCTGAAACTGGAATGATGATTTTGCTGTGTTTGTAATATATCGAAATGGTGTTGTCTGATCATCTGGTTAGTTGATTCTCTGCTTTGGGTCTGGTCATTTTCATGTTTTCTCCAGTGCATGTCTTTCTTGAATCACTTCATTTTCATTGTTTTGGGTTCTTATGTTACTTTTTGTATGATCCCTTTTAATGTATCCGTATTCGCTGGTTATGAGTATATGATTTTGATGGGAAGCGTTGGTACTCTTTAAAAAAATGATTTGTATTTTTCCTAATCAAGTAAATAATATCACAAGGGGAATGAACTTTATAGGTGTATGTGGTCCTAATCTATGCAATATTCATTTATTTCATAGAGTAATTGCTCACTGTATTAAATTCTACTTTCATAGGAACACCTTGTGGAGACTACCTATGGCCCGGTATGTGTTGCCGTTTGTGGAGATCCTGATAAACCTGCTCTTATTACATATCCTGATGTTGCTCTTAATTGTAAGCTATATACTTACTTCTTCATCTCTCTACTTGTCGAATAAGCCTTCATTTAAGTATTTAAGCTATACATGATTAGAAAACTGAAACTTTTGAATTTGTGCTAGTTTGTAATATATTATGTTTGTCTTGTTGCAGATATGTTCTCTTTTCAAGGGTTGTTGTTTTGTCCAGAAGCTAGTTCCTTGTTGCTCCACAACTTTTGCATATATCACATCAGTCCTATTGGCCATGAGGTTGGTAACTCATGTTTAACTGCTATGACATTCCTTTTTTTTTTATAGTGCAATTCATATCCCTTATTACAACGCTTTCTTCAAGAGTCATTGCAGTTGGGAGCTCCAGTGATCGGTGTTGATGCTCCTTTGCTCTCAGCTGATGACTTAGCTGACCAGATAGTCGAGGTTCTTAACTATTTCGGGTAAATATTCACATAAGTTTTATTTGTGAGTGTTACCTTTTTTTTTCTAAATTTCTTTTTAACTTTATTGCTTATTGGCTCTTAACCAGACTTGGTGCAGTGATGTGTATGGGTGTCACAGCTGGAGCTTACATTCTGACCTTATTTGCTGTAAGTATCTGTGATGATTCGACAGTGACAGTACCTCTCTTAAGCATATGATTCTGTTTGACATCCGGTTTTTAATTTTCCTTGAAAACTTTATTTATTCCAGATGAAGTACAGGCAGAGAGTTCTGGGATTAATACTCGTCTCTCCACTGTGCCAAGCGCCTTCTTGGTCCGAATGGTTGTGCAATAAGGTTTATTTCAATATGTCCTCTTTTCATATGTAGTTATGACCTTGTTTATCTGATTCTCATACCACCATAAATTTTATGCAGGTTATGTCTAATTTACTTTACTACTATGGCATGTGCGGAGTGGTTAAAGAACTGTTACTAAAACGGTACTTCAGCAAGGTATAATCTCACTTCTCATGGTACTATAAGGTTTCTTATAAATAGTGTGTTTTGCATTACTACAAATGCATCAGACAAATGATATGGTTTTGACATATGTTATCAATAGGAAGTTCGTGGTAATGCTCAAGTTCCAGAATCAGATATTGTTCAAGAATGCAGAAGAGTTAGTGAATACCTTTCTTCTCTCTCTTTTATCTTTTGCAACTCTCTGACATTTTTGGAAATAAAATTTGCAGTTACTTAGCGAGCGGCAGAGTACAAATGTATGGAGATACCTTGAGGCAATCAACGGGTAGTTATCATCGTTCCTCTCTTTTGTTTTCATTACTAAGCTGAAAAACAGTATCTTATATATATTGGTTTGGTGTTGTGTGAATACACAGGAGAGTGGATCTTAGCGAAGGGTTAAGGAAACTGCAATGCAGAACTCTAATATTCATCGGTGAAAACTCTGCTTACCACTCGGAAGCCGTTCACATGACCACAAAACTAGACAGACGATACGGTGCACTAGTCGAGGTACAAGGAAGCGGGTCGTTGGTGACAGAAGAGCAGCCGCAGGCGATGGTAATACCAATGGAATACTTTCTGATGGGATATGGTTTGTATCGACCAGCACAGAGCGTAAGCCCGAGAAGTCCTTTGAGCCCGACGAGAATCTCGCCTGAGCTTCTCTCCCCTGAAAACATGGGGTTGAAGCTGAAGCCCATTAAGACAAGACTCGCCCTATGACACTCCCTCATCCTCCTCTTGTGCTATAGAAATTATTGCAGCATATATTATACATTATACATTAAAAAATCGACATTGTTTGGAGTTTGAGATGCTCTTCTTTGTGTTATGATTGAAGCTGTAGATATAGACAGGGATACAGATGTTTTATGTTTTTGAAAATTTTGTGGTAGCTGTTCTTGTTTATGTCTGTATATTCTGTTGAATAAATTATTTATGGAAAGTCTCCCCATTATATTCAAAAATACATCTTTTTATTGTTTAATAGATTCTTTAGCCTATGGTTAATTGTAAATTTTTGAAAACATTAATTATATTTATTAATTTTTAATTAATTAAAATTGTGGAAAATAATTAGTAATAATCAAAATTTAAATATTTTTAACAGAATTTTATTCTTAACAACAATATATATATATATTACATATTTGTTATTCCCCTCTCTCTCTCTCTCTCTCTCTCTCTCCCCCACAATCGATTCCTCTCCTCGAGCTTTTAGACAAAGAATGGCGGACAAACCAAGCAGAGCACTTGTTCTGTACGGAGATGGCTTGGCTCGATTCGTCGACTCGTCAAATACTCACATCCATTCACTCGCTTCCGTCGCTAGCTGCGGCTTCTTGAGCCTCCCTCATGCTCCTCCAGGTCTCTCTCTCTCTATTCCTTTCGTTGATTCGTCAAACAGTTTCGGTCATAGTCGGTATACTGGATTGTGTTGGCGATCCTTTGATTAGGACTAATGTTGAATCAGAATTGAGCTGGATCAGACCTTGATTTTTATGAGGCACTTGGGAATGATCCGTTTGGATTGCTTTTGAGACTTTTTCTTACATCACTTGAGTCTTCTCTTATATTTGATCTCACTGGTCAGCATTAGTAGTACAAAAGATGTTTTGAAATCACGTTTGTGTTACATTGCCTGCGCTTTGTTATATTCTGCTACTGGATATTTACTATATGGTGTGTGTGTGTTATTCAATTGCTGCAGAGACAGAGAAGGAAAGGATAGTTCGAGAGTTTTCCTATTTGCTGGATGCTTCAGAAGCTTATTCTATAGCTGTGAGATACATATCTTCTTTACTCTCTGTTAAAATCAATTACTTAACTTGTGTTTAAAGACAGATATAATCAACACTATTGATACATGTGTTTACATACTTGTATCCATGAGAGAGTATAGGCTAAGCAATCCATGCTTTGTTTGTTTTCTTGTTAACAGAGTGGATTTAATACTAAGGGAAGTGAACATCAAATCTCAACTTTGTCTCAAAGGTTTTATCTTTTCTCTCATCTGCTTAGCTTTTTTTATAAACTCTTTTTCGATATTCAATGGCATTGGCCGGTAACAACCCGGATGATGATGCTAGTTTTTACATTAATGCTTCACTGACACATATATTATGGTGCAGATTTATGGGACTCAAGGCTGCTCTAGTAACAGACAGTTCTACTGTGTCTTCTTTCGGAAAACTGATTGGCTTAGATGTATTACACCTTAGTGAAATATGCCAAAAGAGTGATTCCCTTCCTTCTGACGCCGCAGCATCTGAGTTCTTAAGGCTGCTTGGATTCGAAGGAGGAAAATGCTTGGATGTGAGCCTATACGACTCGGTTTTTGTGCATATAGGTGTTGATAACATGGCAATGCTCGACTCCTTGATTGGTAGTATCATGAAAATGGCTCAGCCGGGTTCAGAGATCGCTTCTCGTTTGCATCTCTCTCTTGTTCTCGGCTATGGTTCTGTCACAGACAAGGATGTTTCAGTTTTCACTGTCAAGACTCCACAAGAAGGTATTAACCCCGCGTTTGCTGGACTTGTCCCGCGTCAGAGCTACACCATGCGAGGTGAAAAGACACGTGATGATGTTCGGTAAGAATTTTGATTTAGAATGTTTCTGAAAGTTACTGTTTTTTGTTCATGACTGAGTTTGGTTCTTCAACCTTACAGGGACTACTGCCCTATGTTGGTAGCTCAGTGGCAAGATGGGGTGACCCGGAAAGACTTAGTTGATAGGTTTTCATTTGAAGCTCTCAAAAAGGTATATCTTCAAAGTAGTGCTAGTTCCTCTGTAATATAGTGCATGGCTTTGTCTGAAGAGTTTTTTTTGTGTGTTCCCTTTTTCTTCATGCCTAGCTCTCTGGAAATCTAGTTATACCAGCTGATCGGTTCATCCATGAAGTTGCTTTCAAACTCTGGAAGGCCCCAAAATATGGAGCGTAAGCAAAAACAAACAAATGAATAACACAACATGCTCTTTCCTCTGTTTGAGTTGATTGTGTATTTTGATCTCTGAGTTACCAAGTTTACATAAAAGGAAGTAAGAAAACATGTGCCTTTCTAAACTCTGGTTCTTAGTTATCCGGTTTCATATACATACATGGTCTTTTTTGTTAATACAGTTGTTTGTGAACAAACGCGAATCAGTCACGAAATAATATAAGAAAAACTTAGAAAATACACAATTAAAGTTCTAGGTTTTGTATATTGATTATGTTGGATGAACAATTTACAATTTTTTTAGATTTTTTTTCTTTCGACAATTTTCTAGTCTATTTGGTCCAACCGATGTTCTTTCACTGGTGCATGGAGATTCAAGTCATTCTCTAATCAACAATATTAGTCAATATTGTTATAATCAATGATGGTACTTCTTGCTACGGTGCAAAGCTTTCAGCTGTTGCGGTGACCAAGGCGTCCACGGCTCGACCAGCTTCTCCACAGGCCTCGACAATTCCAAAAACATCCCAAACGGATAATACAACTCGTAACCAATAAAATAAATCCCGTTACGTCTAACCGCGTATTCGCACACATGCCCGTCGCACAGAATCGCCGTGGTAGACAAGGTATCGATCTCGACGTTCGCCGTTCCTAGCCTGGACCTGAACTCGCAGTTGTGGACCATCACGCCGTTGCCGAACTTTGGAACTTTGAAGTTCCAATGGTACTCGGTCGACGGAACCGACCTGTGCCATCCCATGTCTTTCTTCGACGACGTGCAGTGGTAGAAAACCGTTGGCTTCTTGAAGTGGTGCATTTCGTTTTTTATGAGGATGGTGAAATCCACGTCTCCTCCTGCGTCAGCTGAGTTGCATGTAAGGATGATTGCTTGAGAGACAAGGCACCATATTATTAGGGCTTTCATTTTTTTTTTCTTCCAAGCGGATTCTTGTTTAGATCCTACTTCTTCTCCTGGATGTTAAATGTAAAGTAAAATGGAGAAAAGAAACTAGAATTTATTGATACGATACGGTTTGCCAATAATAGAAATGGCGTAATTGTGATTATAAGATAACAAATGATTGTTTGTCATTAATACTAATCTTGTATGTTTGACTCAGTTTTTTTTTTTAAATTATGTTTGACTCAGTTGTTACAATCTAACTTCATATCAATTTAGTAGTTATCTGATTGACTCACCGAAACTCATTCCAGAAGGCACAAAAATGAATTTGCTAATATAGTCATCTATTCAATAATTTGATACATGAGTTTATCTAGGCATAATTAAAACGGTTTATTCATATGATTCATGAAAAATAATTAACTTTTTGGTGGAGGAGATATAATGGAGGCAAGCAAAGACAGTTTCAGAGATGAGAGTGTATCAATCTGACATCTTTACCGACTTATCTAACAGCTGACATTGCTAGGGTTCATGTTGTGAATGTAACACCATTAGTTATTGCGAGAATATACAAGAATGTACAAGATCTATATTTACTATTAGAACGAAACTATCTTGTATTTGTATTTTGAGATGAAGGGATTTTACAGAAGATCTGAAGAAGAAGGTTCATCTGAAGAAGAAGGTTCCCCGCAGAAAGCTTCTGGTTCAAACGTTCTTGCGGTTTCGTCATTGTAGGCTCCAGGGATTGGCATCGAGGATCTATCCCTAGGATCCTTATACGTCTTGTAAGACGACGCGATCGGAGAGTTACCAAGGTTTACCACAAGAATGAGTGATAACCCGAGGATAACTAACGTGTTTTTCAATCTGGTAAGGACTGGTTTCACCTGAGGACAACACAACCCACACAAAAAAAAACATTCAAACAGATCTCATAACACAAACAGATCTCGGTAGATTTGTATGATCATCATACCGAGAAAGAACCAAGAAGACGGTCTCGGGCTAAGACCTGAGGTGTTTTCACCCATACCTGTATAAACCAACACACATGATCATGTCTTCTTCTACACAGAGCTTAACTAATTATACAGAGAGATAGAGAGAGAGAGGCTGGATCTTTAACCTGACCATCATACCACCCAGTTTCTTCATCTGCAACGTTTAAAAACCAGATTCATCACAAGACAACAACAACTAAGAACACAACCGATTTATTTTTTATTTTTGGAGTTTCATATTTTTCAGACACAACTAACTTTCAGACACGATCGCTAACTTTCAGACACGAGAATTTTTTTTTTTTTTAAGTTTAGAAACATACACTCGACGGTGGCGCTGAGGAGACGGTTTCCGACATAAGCCCAACCGAGATACATCCTCACGACAGCGAGCGTGACGACGAAGATCCCGCTAGAGCTTGCGGCGAGTATCCTTTTCACGGGTTCGTATTCGGGTCCGACGGATCCGAACCAGGAGACGGGTAACCCGACGAAAAACGCGAACGAAGCTCCGGTGATGAAGAGTCTCGAAGAGTACTCGACTAGATCTCCCGAGGCCCAGGAGAAAGGGAAAGAGGAGGAGAGGGATTGGTACTCGTTGATCGGCTGCTGTTCCGGTGGGACGGGACAATCGGTTTCGGGGAGAGACGGTGGAGGTTGGGGCTCGGAGTTTTCGGCGCCGAATTTGAGGAGAGAAGGGGGAGAAGAGTGGAGGGGTGGTTTGGGGGATAGGTTGTGGTGGAGGAATCGGCGGTGGTGGCGAGACGGTGGTTTGAGGGAGGATGAGATTGGTGTGAAATGGCGGAGTACCGTCGCAGCAGCCATCGTCTCTTTTTTTTTTTTGCTTTAAAAAAAAATATAATTTTTCTATTTCAAGTGTATGTTTGTTTCTCCACTTTATAAATGGGAAGCTATTAAAAAAAATGTGTTCAAATAATCATTAGCTGCTGAATCTTCATTATGCAACTCACTCAAAATCTGTTAATAATGTTTAAGAGATTAATTAAGAAGAGTTACATACATAAACAGATCAAACGTTTCTCTGTTCATATCATCCTCCTGTTTTTACTTTCATTGTAACTTTTACAAGAGTTAGCAGAGCTTATGTAAAAGCTCTTACAATAATAATCAATCCCCACATGTTTTTCTTACATTTACCAGATTTTGGGTGCAAATCACAAACCAAAAAGAACTCCGTAGGCTTACTTGTATTTTTTTTTCTGTTCAGTCCTAATTTTGTTGTTACAAGTAGCAACAGTAATAATAGTTACAAGGGGTTCTAATAGGGCTTTTTTTTGTTGTTTTTGAGCTCCCACTTCGATTGAACTCCACAAGCTTCTTCTTTCATCATCTGACCGTAGAAGCAGCAAAGCAAAAGAAAAAAAATGGCAATCCTCCACCCATTCGGCTCTTTGAACCAGATCAGGTGATATAGCCAGCTTCTGTCTTAAAAATTTCTTTACATCAGACTTTCACTTGTGTTCCCTCTCCTGCTAATGTTTAGACCCTGAAGCCGCTTCAGACTTCGCATCAGTTGTGTAAACGATGGCCGTAAATGCGGTTCCCTAAAATAAATAAATAATCTTACACCTTAGCTTACTCCACCAAAATACGCTAACAGATAGTGATTCTAATTATACCTAAACACCGACCATTTCTATGGTAATTTCTTTTACCACTCAAGCTAGCTGAAAATAAGGTCCGGAATCTATCCTCGAAACATGGATTCATACTATCATACTGCTACTTGCTGGATTTTAACGATTTTTTTTTAGTAAGGAAATGAACTTACGTTTGCCAACAATCACGGATTATCTGTGCAACGGTTGGATCAATATCATCCGGGATCTCAAGGCGACGATTCTGGAATCCCACAGCTCCAACGACTTGCATCGGGTTTAAACCTTTCCAGGGGATGCGTGATGTAGCTAGCTCCCACAATATGACACCAAAGCTGTACACGTCACATCTGCGAAAAGATTACCAATCAATACTTCTGTACTAACATGCATAAGATTCTCATCATAGCTTTAAATTTCACTCACTTCTCATTAGCTGGTTCATTCCTCAACACTTCTGGAGCCATCCACTCGGGCTGCAAGACATTAGTAGGACACTTGATCAAGTAAGTTGATATGTTTAACTTTGCCACAGAGATAATGATTGAGAGGAATAAGTAATGGTTCTATTTGAGTTAGTCACTGACCGTTCCCGCAGTTGATTTGGAGGACAAATAAGTGTGGTGTTTCATCCGTGACAATCCAAAATCACAAACCTTTACGACCCAATTTTTATCAACAAGAAGGTTTGGAGATTTCAAATCCCTATGTACTACAGTTGGGTGGCTGGTGTGCAAGTAGTTCATCCCCTTTGCCTGCAATACAATCAGATAGAGAGTAAGTGCCAGGTGAACTATGGCAATATAGCAGTAACGTCTAGAGCCTTCTGCTCAACAAATGAAACTCATGCTTACCACATCAAGTGCCATCCGCATTCGTCTCTTCTCATCAAGCTGATGATTCGGTCGGTGGAGTAATCTATACAAACTCCCCCTGCGTAGCGTCATGAAAGTCTAACCCGTTAACTCAATAAGAAGAAAATTAAAACTATCAATAAGAGAGAACATCATGGTTAGCAAAGGTTAGTTTTATGTATAAAAGAGAACTAGATATCAACTAGCAGACCAAGTGGTCCATTCACGAATTGTAAAGAAGACCATGAGGATTAACCTAGGTAGGAACTCTGTCAGAATGGAAAAATTTGGCGGCCGAGTAACTGCTCCCATGAAAAGAACAACGTTTGGATGCCGCAACCTCAGCATTATTTCAATCTGTCGGACAAAATAAAACATTCGTAGTATGATTAAGTATTCTACAGAAACAGAGATGTCTATGATCAAATGATCTGGAGTTACTTCAGATCTGAACTGTGTCAATGCATCACCAGAGAAATCTTGGTCTAGAAACTTCTTAACAGCCACTTCCTGAAATTAGAAACACAATCAGTCCAAGAAAATCAAGTATAAGATAGCAATCCCCTCAATTTGAAAAGCAAATGGGTTTTAGAAAGCGCAGACTAAGCATCATTTCTAAGAATCAGAGGATTAAGATTCCAAAACATAACTCACAGTTCCATTCCACTCTGCACGGTAAACTTCTCCATATGAACCTGCAATAGAAACAACACCGAGAAGGAGTACATTATATCTTGTAATCCGGAATACTAAAAACTAGTCTGGTTTATCAAACTGAAAATCGTTGGTGTTTATATTTTAGATACAAGCAAAAGGCTAGAAGACAATTCCTAAGTATCAAGCTTCATCAAAAGTTCCTAAAGGATACCACTATAGGGTATAGAAAGTTTGCAAGCTTCTGCGGAAATCTAATGTTTGATAGACCAAACCTTACCAATACCAATCCGCTCGCCAATCTGAAGATCTTCCCACAATATTTCCCATTTTGCAGCCTCGCCGAGAAATGGATTAATTCCATGGTCATGACTATCACAAACAGAAGGCTCCCCATCAGCAGTGCCGATCTCCATCTTTTCCATTGAAGAAATTTTACCCATATTATCCACATCAAAGTTTTTCTTCACTGAAAAGTCGACCTCCCCTGGTTGTTGGTAAGTCTCAGCTGTTGGAAGTCAGAGATTCGTCAGTTTGTGTAATTGTAAAGTCTCTTAAAGGCACTAACAGTAACGCGAAGATGATATTATACTGCAGACATCAAGTAGCTAGTTATCTCTTACTTGAAGTACAAACAGCTGACAGTTGCAGTCCTGTGGGGTTCCTTTCAGCTTCTCTCATTTGTTCAGCTAACTGATCTCCTACCTATTCAGTGCGGATGGAAGTAAACAAGGACTTCAGATTTTTAAGATAGATCAAGTGTGCAGGTGGGAAACAATTAAAAAAAACTTGTGCTAGTTTAGGAAAAGGAAGTGTGTCCTAAGATTACCTTTTCTGGGTTGCATGGAACAGCAGAATTCATAGGATTGCTACTTTCTTGCCAGACTTCTTGAAAGAAACTCTTCTCCCTCAAATTCTGTGGATTGACATCCATAAACAAATCTGGGGGAGGTGATGCACCACTTTCTAACAAGACAGCATGTAATTTCTGCGCAAATTCAGGGTTCTTTGCTGCACTTATGACATACTTTGAGACATTCTTGACTTTTACTTTCTGTGCACATGTCGGTTTCCCAGAAAACGGCGGCAAGTTTTCACCAGATATCTGCTGTGATTGCATCAGCTTTCCAAAGTCATGCTCAAACCTCTCCGTCTGATGTTTTTCAACAGCACATCTGTCACTGTTTTCTTCATGGCTTCCATCGAACAAGTTTGCCACCATACCAGAAGATCTGGAATCTGTTCCCTCCAGAACTGAAAATACTGGTGTTTCAATTTCTTTCTCAGGTACAGGGCAAGAATGTTGCAACGTGTCGAGATCATCAGGAAATACTCTCGTATCAGTGCAAGAAACTGGAATAAAACTACTTGGAACCTCCGAAGGAATCAGAGCCCCCGGAGCACCCATTAAATCAATAATGTATTCACTGCAATGTGAAGAATGAATAAAAAATCACTACCATCACATAAAAACTGAGCCCAATATCAGGAATCTAGAATGAGAACATAAGGCAGAGCTGACTACATCAGTCATTGAATACCTTTTGTCGTCTAGTTTAATCAAGTTCACAGCCCCATCATCAGTTCCAGTGTAATAGCTGCCTTTTACCAGCATACACGGGAGATCAATCCTATCAGCAAGCACCTAGAAACAATAAAAGAGAACTATTTAGCTTCATCCTTTATCTTATAGCAGTGACCAAAAAGGGAACTCACTCCTCAGTAACAGAAACGAAATAAAGAGTGTTGCCACTAAAAGCCCAAAATAAAATAACCAAGAGTTCTAAGACCAAAGCTAGAAACAAGTATAGTTATAACCTTGAAAAGCAAAGCCCTGTGACGTGCAAGACCAAAACTAACTCGTCCAAGTGGAATCACAGTGGTGTTCAAAGAATTCCTCAGTTCATAGCTTCGATGCATCCACCTTCTCAACGCTTCATCAGCATTTTCAACGGGGCCACCCATCTGCTCTACAACTATGTTCGCAATTTTCTGAGTCAAATCGCTTGACACCTGACCACGAACAAAGTCCGGACATTCCAATGACAAAGCAGATACTCTCCTCTCCAGCTCTTGAAGTTCAGGATCAATCAACCGGTTCACCAGAATCACCTCGTAATCAACATTGTCTGAAACAGAGATGGCTTGAAGATCCACGAGAAGTGGCATCTTTCCTTGTGAAAGAGAGTTGGATGTAATCCCATACACATCGTAAAAACCATCCTTGACTTTCTGGTCATAGTTAATAACCTTATGTCCCTACAAAAACAAGAAAGTTAAAACACCAGCTTAAGTGCAAGCAGTAAGTGATCAACTACAGCCAAATCATAACTTCCCTAAACCATAAACTCCACATGAATTAGAACTAATTAGGCTTTGAATATTTACAACCGCCGGACCCGCAGTTAACAATAACAAAAATATCTACATATACCATATATCTATACATTTTTATAACTGTTAGAACCGCATGGCAGTTTGAACCATTCGGAGCCTTAATCTACTAATTAATCAAAATGTATATAGTGTATACCCAATAACGAAGCGAGAGAAAGTCAACGGCGGAGTCAACGTTAGTGACCGGAGCCTTAACCCCGAGGCTAATCCGCTTAGCTGCATCAAGCTGAGCCGTATCCGCATTCTCCCTCGGATCAGGATCAGACACGCTGATCGCCATAGCTAACTGGACTTGATACTCCTCCTCCATCAGACCGAAATCAACACCATCCACAGCCCCCGCCGCCGCCAGATCACTCCCCGGAGGCTCAAACGCTTCCGTTCTCGGCATTGTCGCCGAGCCGTTACCGTTGCCGAAACCTGACGACGAAGAGACGGAAGGAGTAGAAGCTGGGCTAGGGCTAGAGCTGCGAATAAGAGTGGGATCGATCATCGGTCTAGTCGACGACTCGTCGAGCCTGTGATGGTCTCCGAATAATCCGTTACTACTACTTCCTCCGATGTGGAGCTTCCGGAGAAGATGCTTCATCTTCGGCATCGTTCGTCGTCAACGACGGAACTGATCTCTCTCTCAGTATTTTTTTCCGCTAATTTTTTCTTTTTTTTTAAATAATAATTGTAAATAAAATTATATTTTGGTATATCAATAAAATAATTAAATACTACTCAGCTTAACCTGCGCCGACATCTTCGCAAAGTTAAGTAAATTCTACTAACATGCGCACAAGTAATCTCCTTTTGGTAAGAATAGCTTTGACTAATCTACTCGAAACTATGTCGCAATTGTTCAAAATTACAAAGAAATAAAATTTTATAATAATTATTCTGTGACGTCTTTGTATAGCAAAGTTCTTTAAACTAATAAGAAAACAACATTTTGATACATATATAAAATATATCTTCCAGCTCTAATCCCTCCAACCTCAAAAGAGAAAGAAGAGAAACTTTCCAGAGCATTCTCCCAAAGAGCAAGTCTTCTCCTTTGGTGTCACCGAACTTTTATGCCAGATTCTGTCTTTACCTTTCGAAAGGATCACCAGCCTCAGCAGGATACTCAGGTGAAGCTACAGCTGCATCAATCTTTTCCTTTAGATTGAACTTCTTGGCGATCATCGGCCTCACATCTTCAGCTCCTATCAAGCTTTCAAGAAACGGCAGCAAGTGAAGGAGCTCTTTATCTGACGGGTCGTTAAACCAGCTCTCTATTGGCACACCGTTCTCCACTTGGAACCCAAATGCCTATAACATTGCACACAAAGAAAAACAAACGAGAAGATTCCTCATAAGTAATGAGACTATGCAACAGCCTTGATATAGAGCTATATGATACCTGTGGGGAGTTGTCGACGATGATAACACGAGACAGATCACGTCCAAGGACAGACAAGTCCTTAAGGTAGTTACCGTCGAAGAAAACACACGAGTCACGGTACACTCTATGGCGAAAGAGCTTCCTCTTAGGGTCAAGCACATTCAGAAGCTGCTCGGCGTAGATACTCTGGCTGGCTGTAAATATAATGATCTCGAAAAGACGGGACACTCTCTCCATAAACTCGTGCAGGTGAGGACGGCAACGCACGTACACCGTATGCTCTTCTTCGTTGAAATGTACAGGGAATGTGAAATCCACCTCATCACACGGTTCTAGAGTAGAGTGCACAAGCGTTTCTGTGCAAACAAAGAAAGTGATTTATGTTACAGAGATAACAAAACAAACTCTTATCAAGTGTTTGTTAAGTAGCGTTACCGTCGAGGTCAAGGACTAGAGAGATAGGAGGGCAGCTTCGGGTCTGTTTAGGAAGCAAGACGGGTCTGAAAGTAGGGACGACGGAGGACAAGTTGGGCAAGTTTTTGATGAACAGATAAGGATCAAACTCATCGAGCTCCTCCTCATCCTCTTCTCCATCCTCCATGTTGCATACGGAGGTTATAAGGGAGTCTTGGCCACGCTCGTCGACACACTCCAGCTTCGAGCTCGTCGTCATGGCTAGATAAATAGCAGAAACCGAATCCAAGTTACGATTTGAATCAACGGAGTTTGATGATGTATCTAGAGCAAGCAATCGATCATAAGGGTTCTGTGCATCCAAATCTCGAGAAGAAGAAGAAGAAGAAGGAGAAGCAGAGCCATCGTCTTCCATTACAACAACCTATTAACATCAACTTGTATCTGTTTAAAACTCTCTCAACCTGACTCAACAACACTCAGAGCCAAATGCAACTACTCCAATTGACAAACTTTCACATTCATACTCAAGAGCTACACAATCTACAATTAGAGTTCTAAAAATCCAAACTTTCGCATTGCTCATGAGCTACACAATCTACAATTAGAGTTGTAAAGATCCAAACTTTCTACAGCGAGGGGTTGTGTGTTGGCTCTAACCTTGTAAAGGAACGCTCTTTCACCCACGAAACGAGACGAATCGGAGCTAAACCAGATCCAGACTCCGTCAAAGCTAGCTCGAACACGAGGATAATCTGGAGAAAGACAAAACAGATCTCGAGGGTTTAGAAAAGAAGAGCAAGCCGTAGATGAATAAGCACCAAAGATTTAAACTTTGGAGCCAAAAAGAAGCAAATTCGAAATCTCCCGCTCGTGGAAAGTGACAGAAATCAATATTCTATCCCACAGAACCGAACCGGAAACCAAAACCACAACGAAATGTCGAAATCGAATTTCAGGAAACTTATAGGGGTTTTCTTACAGAACAGCAAAGGGCAATAGAAAATATTAAAGACAAGTTTAGTTTCTGTCGGGAAACAAAAACATTTGACTGAAAAAAAAAAAAGACGATTAAATCTCAAAATTCTCAGCAACAAAGCTTCCACACTCAAATTCTATCCAGCTGAGAGTTAAGAGCTAAGAAGAAGAAACGGAGAGAGAGAACACAAAAATAAAAATAAAAAACCCTAGAGACAGTGAAACTGATCGGAGAGAGAAGTACCTCCGATCAAAACGCGTTCTTCCTTCTTCGTCTTCTCTCTCTCTCCTTCGGAAATAAAAAAGGTAAAATATTTTCTGGAAATGAAATGAGAGACGACTATAGTCTACGTATGGGTGAGAATTTGCAACTATATGCCCTCGTACTTTTAAATATTTTTATTAGTAGCTTAAAGTTTCTTCAGTTACTCGATAAAACCCATGCACTTGGGAAGTTGGCCGGGAAATGATGACGGCTGACGCCATCGCCGGTTCAATGAGAGGAACCATGTCGTACTATTAACTTTCTTGTTTTACTCTGGCACTTATAAATTATTATATTAGTAACTAGGGGTTAATTAGTACCGAAGCTATTTTGATTTTCAGATGTTAACTATATAAATATTCTTTTGGACGTTGTATTCTTATTTGCATGTTTGTGTGAATACACGAGTGATTTGTATTTATGGTTTGTATAATATAAAGTTTTCATATTTTTAAGATAAAATTATTGTTTTGTAATGTTGATGTAAGTATTTTTTGTGATGTTTGAGTTTTGTTGTTGTTCGTGTGTTTAACTTAAGTGATATTGATGTTTAACCATTTTTTTCTAGAAACCATTTTTTTTCTAGAAATAGAAAATAATGGCACAAGGAGTAACATATAACAAAATGTATCTAACTACACATATTATATATTTACATATATTTCCTTAGAAAAAACCAGAAAAAACTATACGTTTTTCAGATAGTTATTTAATGTAGTTTTTCATTTCTTATATTGTATATTACTTATTATTTAGTTTTTGCTTATATTTATATTTATTTATTATAATTTTCTTGCTTTTATATCAAGTAGTAATATTACGATAGATGTTTAATGTAATATTTCTATTTCTTATAAAATATATTTACTTATTATTTATTTTACTAAACATTTTTTCAGATACATGATTAATGTAGTTTTTCTATTTCTTATATTGTATATATATTTGTTATTTATTTTTCTTATATTTTATATTTACTTATCTAATATTATGATGGATGTTTTATGTAATATTTTTATTTCTTATATTGTATATTTACTTATTATTTATTTTACTATACATTTTCATATAGATGCTTAATTTATTTTTTAATTTTTATATTGTATATTTACTTATCGTTTATTTTTCTTATTTTGAAAAGCATAATTAGAAAACATAAAAATATTTATTTATTTATATATATAGAAGATAATGGTATAAGAGTCATTTGACACTTAATGGAGAAGGTATTTTTGAAAATGTCACTTTAATGGTGGTAAACATGTTTAGTGGTAAACATAAAAATTCTTTCTTTTAGTTTGTCTTATATTGTATATTTACTTATTCTAATATTATGAAAGATGTTTAATATAATATTTCAATTTTTTCATATTGATATTTACTTATTATTTATTTTACTATACATTTTTAGAAATATGTTTAATTTAGTTTTTTTTTATTTCTTAATTGTATATTTACTTATTGTTTATTTTATTATATTGTATATTTACTTACCTAATTTTCTTTCTTTTATATCAAATGATAATGTTTAATTTAATATTTCGATTTCTTATATTGTATATATACTTATAAAATGTTTGGAAAATTTTTATACAGTATATTTACTTATTATTTATTTTTCTTATATTTTATTTACTTATTCTAACTTATTTGCTTTTATATCAAATTTTAATATTATTATAGATGTTTAATGTAATATTTCTATTTTTATATTTACTTATTATTTATTTATTATACATTTTTCAGATAGATGTTTAATGTAGTTTTTATGTTTCTTATATTGTATATTACTCACTATTTATTGGGAGTTTTTCTTATTTACTTATTCTAATATTATACTAGATGTTAATGTAATATTTTTATTTATTATATTTTATTTACTTAATATTTATTTTACTATACATTTTCAAATAGATGTTTAAGTTAGTTTTTCCATTTCTTATATTGTATATTGTATATTTATTTTTATTATATTGTATATTTACTTATTCTAATTTTTGCTTCTATATCAAATGATAATATTACGTTAGGTATTTGATGTAATATTTATATTTTTATATTGTATATTTACTTATTCTAATTTAGAATATTACAATAAATTTTAAGAATATTTCTATTTCTTATATTGTATGTTTACTTATTATTATTTTTACTATACATTTTTTCAGAGAGATGTTTAATTTATTTTTTCATTTCTTAATTGTATATTTACTTATTATTTTTTTATATTGTATATTTATTTATTCTAATTTTCTTGCTTTTATATTGAATGGTAATATTATGTTAGATGTTTAATGTAATATTTCTATTTCTTATATTGTATATTTATTTCTCATTATATTTATATTTACTTATTATTTATTTTTTTAGTAAATAATGTTATTTGACTTCTTTTGGAAAAATGATTTTATGCTGATGTGACACTTTCTGGAGCCTCAAGTATTTTCTTTTGTGAGTATAGATTATTTTCATAATAGTAGATGAAGAGCGTGATGGAAGAAAGATTATGATTTATCAGAATCTATATAATAGTTAAACAATGCAGTAGTTTGTTCTTGTAAGATTGTCTCTTGAGATTATTTAGTAAATATTATTAATCCAGATGTTAAACAATACACCTTCATGAATTTCATTTTAGCAACACTGCATAATTCAAAGCAATAGAAATTAGTTGAAACAAAGCATTGTTCTCTTTAGAAATTGGAGATTTTGTATCAAATTCTTTGAATCCATCTTCACAATTGACCGGAACATCCAACGCAGTAGACAGAGCAGAAACAGCGCTTTTGTACTCGCCTGAATTGACAAATCTCAAGGTATCGTTCAAAGAATCATTGGCATCATCATAAAACTCTACACAGTCACGTAAAGGTAACTTAATACCAGGCTTGAGATTCTTGTCCTTGAGAATCTCCACAGCGATGCTTTTTACTTTAGGCAAGTCGGATGCAGCGTTCTTCGTTGATGCGATGACCATTTCTTTGAGATTAGTTGCATTTTTGCTTTGCGGGTTTTTTTCAAGATATTGAACACATATGTCATAACTGAAACCTGGATCTTTGGCTGCCGCTTTCTTGCAACCATTTTGGATCAAAGTTTGCGCAGTGACTAAACAATTGAGGAAGAGAAAGAACACAGCAAAAGAAAAGATAAATTTCATTTTTAATTTATTTATTTGAAAAATAGAAAAACGAGAAACTTATTGATGAAGAAAATGAAAACTTTCCGATGATTTATAGTATGTTGGACCAACATTTTGTGTAGTAAGACTATTATGTCCTTTAACAATAAGATATGTTTCAGTGTATACAAAAAAAGGAAATAAATATTTTCATAGGATATTCACTTTTATTTTTGGTAAAAAAATATTGGTCAACATTCAATGTTTGATTTTCAACTTTTCATATATGCAATTTAAATTTAGTCAAGATTTCATTAGATATGTTTCCATATCATATTTACGTGGTTGAAAATTTAAAATATATTTAATTAAAAAAATGTGGGTGAACATTCAGTGTTTGATTTTCAACTTTTCATATATGCAATTTAAATGTAGTCAATTTCATTAATATTTAAATATATGAAAAAATTAGATAGTATGGCAAAGAAGTTTTGAGCAACTTTAGAGATAGAATGTGAAAAAAAAACTGAACCACACCAACTCAAAAATGAATATGTACCTAATTAAATCAAATACTATTAAAACAGAAACACAAATTTGGACCCAACTTGCTTATAGGTAGAAAATTAAAAAATAACTATGTAATATAATTAATTCAATTTTTATGGTAAGTAGTTTTTAAATAACCACAAAAACAAAAACCCTAACATCTAGCCTATTTATAAGGTAATACTATATCATGATTATTAATGTTAAGATTTGTAAAACGATTTTTATGGTAAGTAGTTTCTAAATAACCACAAAAACATTTTTTATGGTAATATTACTAGATTTTCTGAAAATTATAAAAATGAAACCCCTAACATGAAAACTATATAATCTAAGTCTTTGTTAAAAAAAAAAAATATAAGTCTAGATTCACTTTTATCAATTATTTTTGTATAAAACCACACATAACAAACAAAAACAATAATATGCGGACTTAACATGGGAACATTTTGTTATTTTTAATTTAATATATAATTATGTATATATATATATATTAAAATATAAGAAAAATCATATTTAGAAAATAAAGTGTTAAAATCTATTTTCTTTACTTTTCCATTTTCATATAAATAATATAAAAAGATAAATTTGTGTAATAAGACTTATGACATATAATAAAAAATATAATAAGATTAAAACTAGTAAGTATTTAAATATCTAAAGCTAAATTTGAAGTTAACTTTTTAACAATTTAAATCAAATTGTCTACATATTGGTTACCCATCAGTTCAACCGGTTTGCTTTGAGGTTTGCTTCTTTTATCCAATTTTAAAATAATGGATATTTCTTAAAACCTTAACCGTATTACATATCTTATCATCGGTTTACCGTTTCGATGGCAAATCCAGATTGGGTTTAAAAACGCTGATTTAAACAAAAAAAAATTTAAATAGACAAAATTATTACAAATTAATAAAACATTGTAACATTGTATAAAAATTTTCATCGTAAAATATTCCACGCTCAAAATCTAGTCCTATATTAAACTCGAATGAGTCTTATTCTACAGTCTTAGAGTATTTCCACATTATCTTTCGTGCAATTCCCTCATAACCAATTTGACATGCTAGAGGGAATACTTCGCATGTATGACCAGAAAATGACTTCTTAAATAGCTATTTATAAAGAGCATAATCATAAATAGAATATGGAATATATAGCAGGGAGGTTATTGGGTGCAGTCATCACGCCTGATTGGGACGACACGATAGCATCGCTCCTTCAGCCTATTAGTCGTACTGACTCAGTGCTAAGGAGAATGGTGTTTCATACAGTCCTATATGCTATCTGGAGAGAGCGGAACTCGCGTTGACAAGCAGATAAGGAATCGTATATCCTCGCTTGGCTACACTTGGGGGCATCCACTAGAAGGGATTCACAGGAGATGGTTCCAAGTTAGCTCATAAAAATCAAGCTACACTCATTCTTTTATTCTTTTGATCCCATAGTATCATAGGCTATTCTTTTCACCCGTTGTAAATGAACCACTTATGTCAATAAATTTGATATTCAATAAAAAAAATAGAATATGGAATTTAATGTGAAAAAACAATTATTTGTAAAAAAAGCATAATTATAAATGTTTCAAAATTTCAAAATAGTGATATTACATTACAGATCATCATCGGACATCTGTAACACTTTAAAGACAAAGAAGGTAATGTATGTGGCTCTTGACGAAACTCGCTAGCCAGCAATATATACAGATTCCATCATATATTGTCCTGAGCGAAGGAATGAATTTCGGCCAGATTGAAACCGTGTAAAGAACCCCTTCCATATTGCTGAGGATTCTTATTCTCGAGGGTGTTGTTTCTGCTTGTGTACAATTCCAGAGAACAAAGGCACAAATGAAACTCTGGAATGGCATCACACTCTCCTGAGGCTCGAGCAATTAACCTTTCCCAAGCTCGCTTGATGTACCAGAGATTTGGACCCTTTGAGTAAACCAGACTCGATCAAACGCAATTGCTTGCCTATTTCAAACTTTTGCGATCTTCCCTTGTGCTTTACATAAATCCGTCGTAATCAAACATGTCAGTTGCAGCAGAATGTATGACAAGATTCTCAAATCTAAAGGAAAATCAAACACGATGGCTCTGACAATATATAAAGATATAAAGCGCCAGACCTTTTTCCTTATTCTGAATATTCTTTATGCATGCACTCTTCATGATGCTCTTTTATATAAATAGAAGAGTATTTGAACTTTTTACAGTGTACAAGATTCTTTTATTTGACTTAAAATCTAGTATCAGAAACTTAGCTGGTTAAGTATTCTGTTTAGTCATATGCTATATAGGATGGTCTTTACTCTTTTATTTCATTTTTATTTGTTACTATAATTAAGTTGGATTACTGTAAAAAAAAGTTTAGCAAATCAATAGAGTTTTTTTTTTTTAAATGTGACGTAGAACACTGCATGACACTTGCTTACAGATAGAGATCTAGGATGTTTTGCAAAAAATGTGAAGAACGGAGCGATCTCTCTTTCTTCATTCTTGGTTTTGTGTTTGATTGAACCCCAAAACAGATTAGGTGATGATTTCAAAAGCCATTCTTGACATCCATTAATGACTTTCTTCCCTCGAGTATTTTCTTTTTCTTTTATAGTTCAGAATCTTCAGATGCTTCTATATACAGCAAATTTTGTTAGGTTACTAAATAGATTTTGAACAATGGACTAAAAAAAAACTACCCACAAAATCACAAGTCTCTTTTATTAAATTGTCTTCTTTTCTTCTTATTCATCAACTTATTGAAGGCTTCAGATACAACAGGGAAAATGAAAATTCTAACACAGCAATAGCATTACAATAATGATTCTGAAAATCAATATAGTAAAACTAAATATAGCGTGACAAACAATGATAAAGAGGAAATCAGAGAGTTTATAGACCTTCAAAGAAACGCAAATGGTCTTCGAATGTCTCAGCATGCCTGATCTTGGTGATTGACCCATCATCTTCAACCTGCAAAAACACACACACAAACTCATCAATCAATCTTAAAGCAGTTACATCTTAAAGCAGTTACATGTTAATATTAGGATAGAAAGAAAATGTGTGTTTACCCAGTATTCCGGAGGACGCATCTTGAGATTGTAAGTGGAAGCCATGCTCATACAGTATGCACCAGCATCATGAACCACCAGACCAGCTCCCTGTGACAATTAACTCATTAGATTCCACATTACTCGAGAGCTTTCAAACAGAATCAGATCCTTATTATCTCACCTTTGGAGGAGTAGGAAGCTCCCTGTCTTTCCCCAAGAAATCAGCAGATTCACAAACAGGACCCACTACGTCGAATTTAGAAACCTCTGCTTCAGGTGCTGGAGGAGAGACCAACTCAATGTGCTTTTGTGTTACAAGAAACAAAAAGATGTTTAGCTATAACTCCAAGGGGGGCAAAAGCAATTTGTAACAAACATATTTGTTTATATACCTGATAAGCATCATAGAGACTAGGACGGATTAGCTCAGCCATACTTCCATCAATCACTATAAAGTTTTTAGTTCCATTCGTCTTCACACCGGTCACATGGTTGACGAAACAGCAGGTGTTTGCAATCAACGACCTCCCTGGCTCTATTATCAGATTCAGGCCACGTGACAGAACAAGCTCTCTTACCTGAAAACACATCAAGAGGGAGTGTAAAGATTCTAACAGTTCAAGACACTTTTGAGATCAGATGAAGGAGAAGAGTTTTGAGATGTTGTTCTTACGGTGTTGATGAGATCCATGGGTGTAGGAAGGATAGCTCCGGCATGGTAATAATCTATCCCTAAACCACCACCAATGTTCAAGTAGCTGACTTCAAAGCCTTGACGCCGGATCTCATCAATGTATTCCACCATGAGAACCGCAGCGTCTCTGAATATATCCACCTAGAATCAACAACAGAGAGCAATCCATATTAAAGCAAGAATATGTAATCATATGAAGTACTTATAATCGGACCAAACCTTTGTAATGGTAGAGCCTAGATGGCAATGAGCTCCAACAAGCTTCAGCTCATTGGGATGTGCCTTCACCTCGTCGAGAAACCACTGAAGCTTCTCGTTCCTGATACCAAACTTCGAGTTCTTGTTCCCGGTAGCTACATATGGATGCACCTGACACATATAACATCTCATTCATATCCAATCTGTGTAGAACTACAATGTACTAAAAAAAAAACAAGAACATAACCATACCTGAGGATCAACATCAGGGTTGATACGGAGCAGAACATTGACCTGTTTACCAGATATTCTTGAAGCTTCCACAATATTTTCCAAGTCGAACTCACTATCCACGTTCACGAAGACACCTGCTTCAGCAGCTATAACTAAATCCTCCAACAGCTTCCCATTTCCATTGAAGATACACCTATTCATTATATATACCAACAACATAGTCAACAAGTAGTGTTCTAAAAATCGGTCTACACGGATGTAACTGAAAAGATTTTTGAAAAAAATTAGTCTAGGCATTCAAAAAATCTTCTATAAGACCCATAACCACCACCTAACATTGACAACTAATACAACAACACTAGACGAAATCAAACAATCCATATCAATCTTCCCATACTCTTAACTCTATCAATGCCATAAAGTCAACTCCAGATTCCAAATATACAGATAGAGAGAGCAATGTGATTAAAAAAAAAATTTTACTTTGTGGGATCGAAACCAGCGATAAGAGCAAGTCTTAGCTCGTTCCCACTAACGAGGACAGCACCACATCCCAAACTCCTCAAATGCTCCAGAATCTTGAGGTTGTTGTTGGCTTTAATGGCGTAGCCGATGACGGAGGAACTCACACCTTCCAAGGCCTTTTTGTAAGCCTCGACGTTCCTCGTGATCTGAGGTTTGCTGTACAAGTAAAAAGGTCTTCTCTCGACGCTCTCCATGATGTCCACGACCTTGGTTCCCTCGCAGTAGAGGAACCCATCTGACGATTTCTTGAAACAGTGGTCGAACGCGGTTTTGACAGAGTTTGGGGATGATGCGGCGGAGGCTTTGATGGAGAGGCGTTGAAGTGGCTTGAGGGTGGACTTGAGAGACAAATGCGGGATTCTGGAGAAGGGAGATTGGTTCGGTTGGTATTGGTTTAGGTTTCTCCGGAGAGATGAAGGTTGGGAGAGGAGGTGAGTAGCTGACGCCATGGCTTGGCGAGATTGTGTGAGCGTTTGGGATGAGACAGAACAGTGGCGTTGAAACTAGGGTTTTTGTCCGAGAGTTATGTTACCACGTGGGAAGTGTGAACGTGGTAGATTGTCGGATCCGGTTTGGAAATCTGTTGAGATAACCGGTGATAGTTGAACCGATGGTATGTAACAAGAGGGTAGAGCAAGTATACAAAAAGTTGAAAGCCCAATGGTTTTTAAAAGAAAAAACTCACATAAAAAGCCCATACTAGATTACTTCATTTATATTTCTTAATATACCCACAAAAAAAACACTAAAAATGGTCTTATGTTAGTTTCGAGATTAAGAGCCTGTCTAAAGTCCTTGTGATTGATGGATGTGTAAAACATATTTCATTTTTTCTTATATCTGTATATCATATCTGTATATCGATGACTATTACTTTGATGACTGATTATAGCAATCTATATTTTTGGTAAAACGCTATAGACAAGAAACATTAATACAATATTTGGTGTTGGATGTATATGTTATCTGTAAAGACTTTTGAGGTAGACAGTCCACGGGTGAGAGTTGGTGAAGAGTGGAATATAGAAATTACTAACCATGGTCAAAGCTAATGGAATTATATTATTTAAAATTCTTGGGAATTGAAATCAGAGCAGTTATTGACTTGGGATTTACTCTCTGAAGTTTGAACAGATGAGATTAGTCTAATTATATCACAAATTTTCGGATCCCTAATCTATTTATTACTCTATTATCTACACTCGCTTAATTTTCTTCTTGTAAACCTACACTGGCTTAAATTCAAACTTATTTTAATTGCGTGCACTATTTTTATAAGAAAAACAAGAGTGAACTGCTACCACTATTTGTCGGTGGATTATTATTTCCTCTATTTTCATACTTTGATTTTTATAACATTAATTATGTTGCTCTTCTCCCCTTCATCATTTAATTTTCATACATTATTTTTTCCCTTGATAAAATTAACATAAAATATTCATACTTTACTGCTTAAAACTTGAAAAATTTCAGCTGTAAATTTACTTGCGAGAATTTTTGTAAGTTGATTCATCAACTATTTATTTTAACCACCCAATGAAAATTCCACAGACTTGTGATGGAAGGCATGAATATTCACAACAATGTAAGAAAAAACTGAAACCAAAAACAATTAAATTTTTTATAGGATTAAATATATTAAAACTCAGTGTTACTCCCTCTCTTTCTCTCTCTCTATCCTTCCACACACACTCTCTCTATCTTTTATGTACTCGCCTCAGATCTGACCAGAGGAGAGAAATAACCAGAGAAGAATAAGAACATGACTGACCGAGTCTTCCCAGCTTCCAAGCCACCACCAACCGCCACTAACGGTGGCGCCTTACCACCTCCTCCGTCTGTTAACGGAACATCCAACCAGAAACCTCCTCAAGTCTACATTCCGTCCAACCGTCCGGCCTACCGTCCGCAGCCTTACAGCCGCCACCACCACCACCGATCACGACCGAGCTGCCGGCGAGTCTGCTGCTGCTGCTGCTTCTGGTCTATCCTCCTCCTCCTCGTCCTCGCCCTCTTGGCCTCCATCGCCGCCACCGCCGTCTACGTCATCTACCACCCTCGCCCGCCGCTGTTCTCCGTCCCGTCGCTCCGCGTCGGCCGCGTCAACCTCACCACCTCGCCGGACGACGCCTCCGTCTCCCACCTCTCCTCCTTCTTCAACTTCACGCTGATCTCCGTCAACCCCAACCAGCACCTCACCTTCTCCTACGACCGCTTCGCCGTCGCCGTCAGATCCGTCAAATCCGGCGAGAAGCTGGCGAACGGGACGGTTCCGGGGTTTTTCAGCGGCGACGGGAACAAGACGTCGTTTCGGGGGGTGATCGCGACGTCTGGCTCGGCGCGTGAGCTGGATCCGGAGGAGGCAAGGCGGTTGAAGAGGGATCTGACGCGTGGGGCGCGCGTGGGGTTGGAGATCGAGATGGTGACGAAGGTGAGGATGCAGATGGGGAAGCTGAAGAGCGAAGGGGTTGAGATCAGAGTGACGTGTGGAGGGTTCGAAGGGACAGTGCCAAAAGGTAAGGTTCCGACCGTGGCGACTTCGAAACAGACTAAGTGTAAGTCTGATCTGAGTCTTAAGGTCTGGAAATGGAGTTTGTAATGAAATTTATTTGTCTATTTTTTTTTCAAAATTTGTAAACTTTTGGAATGGTCCAAAAGAAGAGTTCTTTTCTCAGTTGTTCGTTAAAAAAGTTTGCAGAGGAGAGTCAGAGAGATGAGATAAGATAGTGTTTGTTAGTAAGAAGAAGGCTAGAGAGAATTCACGGCTTCTAAAAGTTTCTTGGATTTTTGTTTTGGGAGTGTCTTATTTAAATTATAATGAAGACAAACATAAATGTAATATAAGGAATTGAATTGAAGTACTAAAAAGCTGGAGATGCCAGTGACTGTTGCATTAGTTGAGAGTGAGCATTGAAGTAAGATCATCAATTCATCATAGTATGCAAAACATTAACAGAACCTTAAATTTGCAAAAAGAAAGAGACACTATTGAAGAACGCACTTGGAAAGATTTGTTGAATAAAAAAAAGTGTTAAATGTTGAACTATGTGATCTCAGTCACGTAATATCACTCATTTAAGAGAACGTGCGTGGTGTCTCTCTTTATTTTTTCGGTTCCCTGATGTGGTAGACAAGAACCAGCAGAGAGATCTTATTGCAGCTTATTAATCCAAGGTGGGGATATAGATTCATTGAATATACTCTATTTATCTAGCAGGTGCATGTTATATAATCATTGTAGGCTTCATTCAGGGATGGTACTATGTAGGTTAGTCTAAACATCAGAATCTCCCGCCCAAAAGATAAGTTTACCAACTATGCATGTTATGGAAATGTTAACTAAGTAGTGGCAGCTTAACCGTAAAGACTATTTTTGGGAGTGGGTAAATCCATTTGTATTGGATTCAATTTCTATTGGAACGAAGTTATTTTTATTTATTCAATTTAGGTTTGAGTTTCGGTTCAAATGGCTAATATATTACTGCAGTAATAAACCATCCAGTTACTCAGGACAGGCGCATTAGTGAAACCCGCTATTCCCGATTCCCAATTTCATTTTATTAATTTTTTATTTATTTTTTTCATTTGATTAAAAAAAAATTTTAATCAACCAACCAATCGCGGGCCGCCACGTGTCAGTCGCGAATAGTGGTGATACGGGTTCACCCCAGTGAACTTTCGCAGGGCGAGGTCTTAGGAGAGAGAGTATTATATTAATTTTTTTCTTTGTATCCGTGTGATCCTCTCCTCGCATCCTTTGATGCGGATGGTCTTATGTCATTAGTAAACTTGGATCTTGCGGTGTTATAATAAATTTACTCTATAAGCACTAAATGCATTTTTCTCGGAAGTAATCCTATCAGCTGATAGGATATATTAAAAAGTTGGTTGCAAATGTGAAAAATGGTTCATTGAGGTAAGTTTTGAGAAGCAAAGAAATTGATTGAGAAGTTAAATGTTAAATTGATGTAACAGAGAGAGAGAAAAAAAAAGGTTAAATGTTGATGAAAATGAAGAAAAGACGAGGCCCAAATCAAACCAAGATATCTCAGATACGATTTAGAAGCCCAACAAAACATGTCCTAAGCCTTTTTCACTTTTCTCTCTCTTCCGGTTTCCGACATGAGTTGCTTCGTGGGGGCAGCAGAATAGACATCAGATCAGATTCTCTCCGTATCAGTAACTTCTGCTTTGCTACCAAATAACCTCGTTTTCGCTTCTGGAAAGGGAATATCATCACAATCTATGGCGGAGAAGCTCGAGCCGGCGAAGGTTTTGTACTGCGGAGTTTGCTCTCTTCCAGCTGAATACTGCGAGTTCGGTCCCGATTTCGCGAGATGTAAGCCCTGGCTCGTTGAAAACGCTCCCGATCTCTACCCTGATCTCCTCAAAGGTAAACTTACCAAAACCTGATTTTAATAGTTCCGACCGCTTCTTGGAACTCGTTTGATTTCCAGATTGTGTAATGATATATGTGGGTCTGTTAAGCATGTCTTGATAAGATATCATGTCATCACTTTCGTGCGAATAATCTTGTTTTTGTACCTTCGATTTATAATGCTGGACTGTCAATGCTAAAGTTTGATGCTTGTGTGTTACTACAATGTTGTGACAATAAACTTTGGTCTGATTTTTTGATATGGATTATTAATTGTATATGTTACAGAAGCTAATGAGAAGGGAGTCGATAATGTTTCTGACAAACTCCAGTCCGTAGGAATCTCTGGCGCTGATGGTGCACCATCCTCTTCTCAGACTGGTATGTATCCCATGAATGCGTGTGCCTTTGCGTGTGTCCTTTTATATATATGCAAGTATACTGACTTTGTTAAACTGGGCTATGTGATGTAGTCCAGTGCGTTATTTGTTACTCTACATTGGTGTTTTGAACTACATCTGTAATGTTTTTTTTTTCTTCTTTTGCTGGAGAATCTGTTAAAACATGAATGAAAAATGTTTTTAGTGTTACTGATTGCTGTTGATGCTTATGTGGAAAGGATTCAGCATTTTGTTTTGAATTTCTAATTACTGAATTTGCAAATCTTTAGGAGGGACGTCTAAGAAGGAGGAAGTGAAACGCCTTCCTGGGGGGAAAGTTAAAAAGAAAGTAAGTAACGTTGTGTAACCTCCTTCTTCCTGCCCTTTTCTGGAATGTTTAAGGCATTACCAAGTTTTAGCACGACTTGTCTGGTTGTCTAATTATCTAATGCCTTGCGGATCATGAATAGGAGAGACAAGAAGTTATTATTGAGAAGGTTGTCCGCAACAAGCGCAAGTGTATCACCATTGTGAAAGGACTAGAACTCTTTGGTGAGTTATTTGGATGAATCATCTTAGTATTCTTTATTGGCTTAAACAAATATTGACCCTTTAAAATGTGTTCATCAGGGATAAAACTCAGTGACGCGTCTAAAAAGCTTGGGAAGAAGTTTGCTACTGGAGCATCAGTTGTCAAGGTATGTAGAAGATGGATTTCAAATCAAATATTAATAATAGATTACGTGCTTATATATTTTAGTGATCTTGTGATCAGTAAGAACAAGTATGATCGAGGTTGTTGAGCAGCTTATGGTTTTGTAGAGTTTAGAATTTGCATAGACACATCTTTCGACCCTTCACCGCATTGGAACCACTCTGTTTTCTTCCTTTCCTGCTTAGTTTTTCTATGTTTTTGCATTTCAGGGACCAACTGAGAAGGAGCAAATTGATGTTCAAGGAGATATAATCTATGACATCGTTGAATTCATTACAGACACTTGGCCTGACGTAACATAATCTATCCATCCCTCTTTTTTTTTGTCTCTTCATTCGTATGAATAGCTTCTATTAGAATCCTTCCTAATACCACTATTGACCGTTGCATTGTCAATTTCCAGGTACCTGAAAGATCAATTTTCTTCATTGAAGATGGGAAGAAGGTTCAGGCTGGTTGATGATGATCACCTTTGTCCTTGGGGTTTTTGGCATGGCGACGAACTAGTTTCCGAGTCCTCCCATGTGTTTTTTCTTATTACCAAACATCTCTGTTTTTCTTTGTGGATCTTAACATTTTAAAACGATTTTTTTTTGAATCTTTCTAATCGATTTAGTGTATAAACATATTACCAGACTGCATAGTAACTAACATAAAGATTTTATTAGTCATAAACAACTAAATCGACTAAGCAGCCTGTACTGAATAAATCTTTTTCTAAATTCTTGAAATAATCGGAACAACTGATCTCATGGAGTCTTGGTTACTCGTACTGATATCACCTGAGTCATCATCGTCTTCTTTCTTGAAGAATGATAAAACAGTAGAAGCAAGCTGATGCTGGTGACAAGTGAACTCATGATCAGCTCCTTCAATAATACACAGTTTATGATTCTTTATGTACTTGGCGAATTCAGATGCTTCTGTCATAGACACGATTCTATCGTCTGACCCATGAACTGTCAACACCCTGGAGTTTTCAAGAGAATCATTAGTTCAGACAACTTACTGACACCAAAAGAGACATATCCTTATATAGTATAATGATTTGCAGAGTTTACCTGCAGTTTTCATGAATTGAGAGACATGCTTCATGAGTATTGGTTGTGAGACGGTCCATTAGACTTTCTTCTGTTACTCTATATTCAAACTTTCCTGCAACGAAAGAAGGCAAGGAGTTTAAACTCCATGTATCTTTGGCTATAACAATGACAAAACTAAAAAACTGAAAACAGTTTACCCTTTCTGTTCCTAACATCGATGAACCCATTCTCTTTGATTCTCTTGAAGTAGTCTTTACCAAGCCGTCCTTCAATCCCTCTCTCTAGAAAAAACCGTCCAGAGATGTTCACAACAATCTCCACATCCTTGTACTTTGCTGCATACAAAAGCACCACATTCCCACCTGACAACAACAACAACAATGATTACCCTTCCCTTGAAATCCAAAACCAAGAAACCCACCTTACCTTTACTATGTCCGATGATTGCAGATATTACACGGTTCTCCGCACGCAAGTGTTGAAGAACAGAGCGCAGATCTTCAGCTTCACGGCGATAGTTACCATACTGAAACGATCCTTGGCTTTCCCTGAAGCTCATAAACATGAGTAAAGCAAGCAACATACACTTCATTGTTCATAGAGAGAAACACTTTCATTCACCCGTTGCCAGCGAAATCAAACCGGAAAGTACTGATCTTTGCTCTTTCAAAGATATTAGCTATTGTCCGCATGGGGATCCGATCCTAGAAGATTATCAAACAAACAAATCAAATTACAAATGATGAAGAAGAATCATGAGAATGCTACAAAAAGAGCAAAACCTTTGATGATTGAAATCCATGGCAGATGACAACAGTCTCGGTTGAGCCGGTATCTTGCAAAACTCCAACGAGGTTCTCACCATGACTGTTCTCTATTACAACTCTTTTGTGTCGATTCTCTTCAGACCAAAACAATACAAAAGATCACCCCCATCAACAACACTGTCTCAAGCAGCTATAAACAATAGCTTGTTCGAGATTTCTATCATCAATACAATCGAATTGCTAGTCCTAGGCCTAAAGCGTATGGATGAGAACAACAACGGTACAAATTTAAGGGGTCACTGGATCAAGAAAAGAGATGAAGCTTACCGGAGTTTTCGATTCGTTCATGGTTAGATTGACTCCGGCGAGGCTCCGACATCGTTCTGCGGAGGAGAAACCTGCAAGCTTGTGGTTCTCGTGGTGTGTGTCCGTGTCCGTACAATCAGAAGAACCCCCGGCGACTGCGATTAATGTTTTGCCGATTAGTCTGAAAAATTACGCCGGTGTTTCGGACAAAGATATGTCTTTTTTGTATTTTACAATAAATAAATAAAATATTTACAAAAAGTACCAATATTTTCATTATTTTCATTTATCTTAAAAAGATCACCAATCTGAATTTTTCATCTGTGAATTATTCTGAAATTTCATTTATTGTTGTTTGTGAGCTCCTAATATAGTAATAACAATACCATTTTTACGTAACCATCAGTTGTTTCATGTATTTTAACTGCAGTTAGCAAGAGATAAAACCATTTGTTTCTCCAAAACGCATATTATTAAGAAAAGGCTTGCATGAATAATGCTGTCTCTTAGTTTTAATTAAGGATTTAACTCTGAAGTGATTGGATATCGGAAGGAGAATTCTTTTAATACCTAAACAAAGACCATAGACCAAGTTGATTAACATATACTAACCCTGCCTATGGAAGTTTCCTCGATCATAGAAATGAACATTAATGAATAATCCAAATACTCTTCACTGCAAAGACTTTATTAACAAAGACTCAAATACCAAAATATCACAATTAACAACTATATTGAGAGTTTCTTCCACGATACTTTGTTGGCAATGTCAACGCTAATGGCATTATAATGACAACGAAGTTTCATGACGACTCTATAACCATTTTCTTGGCAAGATCCCAAGACTACTTATAAACAGCCACCACACATCATTTTCGATTCAGTTAATCCCCTCTCAGAGTAAGATCATCACCAATCAATGGCTGAAGATGGAAACGTCCAGAATCTTCCGGTTCCAAACCAAGTGCGTAACCGGACTTCCTTCCATTTCCAACCTCAGAGAAATTGGCTCAACGGTTATGATTAATTCTTTTTTTTTTTTTGCATTACATTTTACATTTGCAGAAGCAATTAGCATTGCTAGTGATATTATATATGATGTGGGATTAAAGTAACTAACTGTTGTCTTAATCTTTTAATGTCTCTTCTAATCCTTGGATGCATCTTGGAAACTGAAGATCCGAACGGTAATTAAACCTAAACAAACTTTTTAACTTGCGATACAAGTAACCTCAAACTTTTTAATTTGATGATGGTTTTAATGTTGAGAATGTTGTTGCAGCGCCAATGTATTACAAAGGATTCTACCATCTGTTCTACCAGCACAACCCTTCGGCTCCCGAGTTCAGTGATCGCATCGAATGGGGCCACTCTGTTTCACAAGACATGGTCAACTGGATCCAACTCCCACTAGCACTTTCCCCCTCTGAGTCTTACGACATCAACAGCTGCTGGTCAGGATCCGCCACGATCCTCCCCGATGGCAGACCTGTGATCTTGTACACCGGACTCGATGACCACGAGAGAAAGGAAGACAGATGGCAAGTCACAGTTCTTGCTGAACCTAAAGACGTTTCCGACCCTTTGCTTCGTGAGTGGGTAAAGCCAAAGCAAAACCCTGTCATGGTTCCACCAGAGGACATCCTTCATTACTGTTTCCGTGACCCTACCACTGCATGGCTTGGTCAAGATGGGAGATGGAGAGTTCTCATAGGAGCTAAGGAGAGAAAAACTGAAAGAGGAGTGGCGCTTTTGTACCATAGCACTGATGATTGTCAGCAATGGACAAGGCATCGAGCACCTTTACTTGTATCACAAGCCAACGAAATGTTGGAGTGCGTTGACTTTTTCCCGGTTAAGCTCACGGGTAAAGAAGGTGTAGATACTTCGGTGAACAATGCTAGTGTGAGGCATGTGTTGAAAGTTAGTTTTGAGGAACAAATTGGAGGCAAAGATTGTTATGTGATTGGTACATATTCGTCAGAGACTGACAGATTTGTCCCGGACTTAGAGCTCACTTACACAAGTGCGGATTTGAGATATGATCATGGATGGTTTTACGCCTCCAAGTCGTTCTTTGATAGTGCTAAGAATAGGAGGATCAACTGGGGATGGGTTGTGGAGACTGATAGCAGAGAAGATGATATTGAGAAAGGATGGGCTGGCCTTCTGGTAAATATAATAAATATATAGTTTTATAGGTTTAATAGTGTTTTTTTTGCCAAGGAGGTTTAATAGTAGTGGTTAATAGAGATAAATTATTGTCGATAAATTTTGATGAATTATTTTGTTTTTGGTTTTAGGCCCTTCCTAGGCAAATGTGGCTGGACACAAGTGGAAAGAGGCTCATGCAATGGCCAATCCAAGAGATCAATAATCTCCGGACTAGACATGTTAGCTTCCATAACATGCAACTCGAACGCGGCTCGATGTTTGAAATCACAGGCATTACTGCAGCACAAGTAAGTTTTTGCTATGCTTATCTCATGATATATTGACTTGTGTATTTAGGTTGATTTAGAAACTTCATGTAAAATTAGTTTTGAGTGTGTAAATTTCACTCATGGCCTTCATAGTTTATGTGAACATTAGTAGTTTATTAGAATTTTAGTCGAAATAACAAGGCTCCTTATCATGTTTGAGCATATATATTTCTAATCTAAAATAATGCTGATTTTTTTTAAAAAAAAATCCAATTTATGAATTCAAATATTTGCTAAATTCTATATAAAAATTAAATACTTTATCACACTGGAGTTAGGTAGTTCGTAAAAATCTGTAAACGAATTAATTTTGTTAAATATTTTGAATCAATGATCCAAAAACACAAAAAAAAAACTGTGTTGTGGATTATCAAACCACTCAATCAATATATATTGGCTTCTAGAATCAATCAGCTAGTATTTTACTTTGTTTTACGTACACCTTATATTTCTCTTGTTATTAAAGGCAGACGTTGAAGTGACTTTTGACCTCCCTGTTCTGGAAGATAACCCCCGGATACGGGACTCAAGTCACGTTGCTGATGCGGTTTTGTTCAATCGTGGCAACTCGCTTGGATGTGTTTACGGGCCTTTTGGGTTGATAGCATTAGCTTCCAATGATTTATCCGAACAAACTGCGATCTTCTTCAAGATTATTCGTCGCGGAAATGAATATTCGGTTATAATGGGCAGCGATGAGAATAGGTAACATTTCGACTTTAGCCTCTATATATTCAAAACAAGAAACCAAATGTTTCTTTCTCTTGTCATGTAAACCTAATGTTTTATTGTTAACAAATGGTATTGTAGATCTTCGTTGAGAGACAACGTGCAAAAAATTCCCCATGGAACATTCCTAGACATTGATCCAAGACATGAGAAGATCTCATTAAGATGTTTGGTAAGATATATTTGGCCTTCTCCTCAACGCTATTTGTTTTTTTTTTTTTTTTGGGGAGGGTAAAATCAATGCTATCTGTTTTATTTTTACCCTAACACTTTTTCTCTATCTTTAAACAATTTATACTTTGTTATATAGATCGATCACTCGATTATAGAGAGCTATGCAGCAGGAGGAAGAAATGTGATAACTTCTAGGGTTTATCCCAGATTGGCAATTGGTGAAGCAGCTAAGCTTTATGCGTTTAATAATGGAACGAAGGATGTGACCATGTCGTCTCTGGATGCTTGGAGCATGAGAAATGCCCAAATCAATACAAATGCAATTTAATTAATCACTAATAGTGATTATAATTAATAATCTATATATAATAGCAAACTCAATTTTGTTGCCAGATGACGTAATCATTTTTTATAGGAAAATAAAATCTAAAATCCAACGATAGTGTTTATCAGCTTTGTAATCTAACGGACAAGATTTTCTTTCCCATATAAAATCCAACGTCATCAATCTCTTTCAGCAAAAGACGTGTTCTTCTGGTCTTTATCTAAATCAACATTTCTCTAAACGACGCATTCCTTCTTTATACACCGCTTTGTAAAAGGTTTCTCATTTATTTTATTTTTTTTGGATTCAACGCGTCTCATCATCAGTTACACCCTTTCGGAGTCAACTCTTTTTTCAATATATATATGGAAGTTTCCAATTTCCTTTCCCTTTTGCATTCAACTCATCGTCATCCAAGTTTTAGACATTTTAATTTTCTTCTCATACAGTTCACCATCATCTTCTTTCATATCTGTTTTTGTCTCTGCAATATTTTATTTCGATTTCACCCTTATTTTTGTTATCTAAAGAAACAGAGACAACAATTCTAACCTCTTTGATCATCATAATATGTAAATGGAGAATGCAACTGTGAAATAAAACAATATTGTGATATTTTTTTTAATTTCATTCATCATAATATTAATGTAATCTAAACCATCTTTCAAGGTACATGAACATCATTCTAATTTTTAACAATTAATTTAGTTTAAATTCATATACTACTTAAATAAGTAGACTAATCACTATGATCTAGAGAAACGGAGATCTCAAAGGTTCATAACCTCTTTGACCATCATAATATGTAAATGGAGAATGCAACTGTGCAATAAAACAATATTGTCAGATGTTTGAATTTTACTCAAAATTTGTAGGTTAACCCCTACGAAAATATTGAGTTATTCATTAAATGCTTGATATACTGAAGCTTATAATCTTTAGTGTTGTTTAAAAATATTTAACCACATTCAAAATTTGTATTAATATATTCTAAACCATCTTTCAAGGTACATGGACATCATTCAAATTTTTAACAATAAATTTAGTTTAAATTCATATATTTCTTAAATAAGTGGACTTACCACTACAAAATAACTATTATCTAGAGAAACGAAAACAACAAAGGTTCCTTACCTCTTTAACCATCATAATATGTAAGTGGAAGATGCAACTATGCAATAAAGTAATATTGTCATATTTTTTTAATTTCACTCAAAATTTGTAAGTTAACTAACCCCTACGAAAACATTGAGTTTTTCATTAAATGCTTTATATACTGAAGATTAATACTCTTTAGTGTTGTTTAAAATTATTTAACAATATTCTAAATTTTTATTAATGTATTCTAAACCATCTTTCAAGGTACATGTACATCTTTCTAATTTTTTAACTATAAATTTAGTTTAAATTCATATATTTCTTAAGTAAGTGTATTTACCGATACAAAATAACTATTATCTAGAGAAACAGACACAACAAAAGTTCCTTACCTATTTAACCATCATAATATGTAAGTGGAGGATGCAACTATGCAATAAAATAATATTGCCATATTTTTAAATTTCACTCAAAATTTGTAGGTTAACTAACCCCTACCAAAATATTGAGTTTTTCGTTAAATGTTCTATATACAGAAGCTTAAACTCATTAGTGTAGTTTAAAAATATTTAAACACATTCTAAATTTGTATTTATGTATTCTAATCCAATTTTCAAGGTACATGGACATCATTCTAATTTTTAACAATAAATTTAGTTTAAATTCATATACTACTTAAATAAGTAGACTAACCACATGAAATCACTATTATCTAGAGAAACGGAGACACCAAAGGTTCCTAACCACTTTGACCATCATATATGCAAATGGAGAATACAACTGTGCAATAAAAAAATATTGTCATATTTTTTGAATTTCACTCGAAATTCATATACTGCTTAAATAAGTGGACGAACCAATATGAAATCACTATTATATAGAGAAACGGAGACAACAAAAGGTTTCTAACCTCTTTGACCATCATAATATGTAAGTGGAGGATGCAACTATGCAAGAGAACAATATTGTCATATTTTTTTAATTTCACTCAAAATTTGTAGATTAATCCCCACGAAAATTTTGAATTTTTCGTTAAATGCTCTATATACTGAAGCTTATACTCTTTAGTGTTGTTTAACAATATTTAACCATATTCTAAATTTGTATAAATGTATTCTTAACTATATTTCAAGCTACATGTACATTATTTAAATTTTTAACAATTAATTTAGTTTAAAATCATATACTGCTTAAATAAGTGGACTAACCACCATAAAATCTCTATTATCTAGGAAAACGGAGACATCAAAGATACCTAACCTCTTTGACCATCATAATATGTAAGTGGACGATGCAACGATGCAAGAAAACAATATTGCCATATTTTTTTTAATTTCACTCCAAATTTGTAGGTTAACCCCTACGAAAATATTGAATTTTTCGTTAAATGCTCTATATACTGAAGCTTATACTCTTTAGTGTTATTTAAAAATATTTAACCACAATCTAAATTTGTATTAATGTATTATTAACTATCTATCAAGTTACATGTACATTATTTAAATTTTTAACAATTAATTTAGTTTAAATAAGCGAACTAACCACCATAAAATCACTATTATCTAGGAAAACGGATACATCAAAGGTACCTAACCTCTTTGACCATCATAATATGTAAGTAGAGGATGCAACTATGCAAGAGAACAATATTGTCATATTTTTTTAATTTCACTCAAAATTTGTAGATTAACCCCTACGAAAATATTGAATTTTTCGTTAAATGCTCTATATACTGAAGCTTATACTCTTTAGTGTTGTTTAAAAATATTTAACCACATTCTAAATTTGTATTAATGTATTCTTAACTATCTTTCAAGTTACATGTACATTATTTAAATTTTTAACAATTAATTTAGTTTAAAATCATATACTGCTTAAATAAGTGGACTAACCACCATAAAATCTCTATTATCTAGGGAAACGGAGACATCAAAGGTACCTAACCTCTTTGACCATCATAATATGTAAGTTGACGATGCAACTATGCTAGAAAACAATATTGTCATTTTTTTTTTAATTTCACTCAAAATTTGTAGGTTAACCCCTACGAAAATATTGAATTTTTCGTTAAATGCTCTATATACTGAAGCTTATACTCTTTAGTGTTGTTTAAAAATATTTAACCACATTCTAAATTTGTATTAATGTATTATTAACTATCTTTCAAGTTACATGTACATTATTTAAATTTTTAACAATTAATTTAGTTTAAATAAGCGAACTAACCACAATAAAATCACTATTATTTAGGGAAACGGAGACATCAAAGGTACCCAACCTCTTTTACCATCATAATATGTAAGTGGAGGATGCAACTTTGCAAGAAAACAATATTGTCATATTTTTTTAATTTCACTCAAAATTTGTAGGTTAACCCCTACGAAAATATTGAATTTTTCGTTAAATGCTCTATATACTGAAGCTTATACTCTTTAGTGTTGTTTAAAAATATTTAACCACATTCTAAATTTGTATTAATGTATTATTAACTATCTTTCAAGTTACATGTACATTATTTAAATTTTTAACATTTAATTTAGTTTAAATTCATATACTGCTTAAATAATTGGACTAACCACCATAAAATCACTATTATCTAGGGAAACGGAGACATCAAAGGTACCTAACCTCTTTGAACATCATAATATGTAAGTTGAGGGATGCAACTGGCTAAGAAAACAATATTGTCATATTTTATTAATTTAACTCAAAATTTGTAGGTTAACCCTACGAAAATATTGAATTTTTCGTTAAATGCTCCATATACTGAAGCTTATACTCTTTAATTTGTTTAAAAATATTTAACACGACCTAAATTTGTATTAATGTGTTCTTAACTATCTTTCAGAGTTACATGTACATTATTTAAATTTTAACATTAATTTAG